>OY755237.1:98442517-98557517 GCA_963576725.1 Azorinus chamasolen
ATGCAAAGGTTTTCCCGGTCAAATTGGGAACAAACTTTACACGGTATCAGAACCCGAGCAAAATGTCAAAAATAAGTTCCCCGAGTGCGAATCGCCGACAGCCTTGAAACGATTACTTATACGTCAAACACAATAAAATTTGGCGTTCATATCAGCACTATATTCAATAAAAAGAACTTTCTTACTGCAATCATACACGAAAACCAGGTTTTACTGTCCTTTTTGTGTGTTTACATGTTCCTCGCATGTCAGCAACTTTTACTTTCATTTTCAATTCGCCGAAGTCATTCCGCGTGACTTATTGTTATCCACGTTTTGATTGGCCGTTGACGAAAGCGAACTATTCAAACCTTGTTCGTGATCCATCGGAAAACAGTCGCCATTTTCCACCCGTCCAATGAAATAACGCAGCTGTTGTATAGTCACGTGACCAAATGACTTTCTTGAAAACTATGTCAGCTGAAAACGTTGAAACTCGCAAAAAGGAGGGTAAAACCACGTTTTCGTGTAAGATCGCTGTAGGAAAGTTCTTTTCATTGAATATATTGCTGATGTGAACGACAGATTTTACTGTGTTTGACATAAAAGTAATAGTTTCAAGGCTGTCCACGGTTCGCACTCAGGGACGAGGTCGTGTCCGACTAACGAATTTTGGCCATTTTTCTCATGATTCTGGTGCCATGTTAAGTTTATTCCTTATTTGACCGGGAAAATCTTTGCATATTCGAATAAAACAATGCCGTTTCTTACGGAATAGCTATTTATCTGATCGAAATCGGTGCATTTCTTGCAGTGCGAAGGTTTTAAAGTAGAGGAGTGGGTAATCTGGATCTTTTGAAGTCGGATCCCTTCTTTCTATATATACATATACTGACTCAAACGTGTCTTACCCCTGTGGGTCCAACCTGAATAGTTTATAAAATATTTAGGAAAACAATAATATTTGGAAACGCAGCAGACGATAGTGAGTTTAACTATTTACTCTATAAATAGACATTTAAACGCCTTTGTAAACAGAGTAGATCCAGATCAGACAGATTCTGTATGAACTGTCTGATCCGATCCATGTGATATCCATTGTACGGTTTCTGAGATAGCCAAATGTGTCTGTGTTCATGTCTCATAATGTCAAACTAATCTGATTAATTAATATTTATGATAGCATTATATCTGATATAAATATGCATGGCGTAAAGCCTTTACACAATGTTCATAACGAGACAAAAATCAACTGGTGTAGACATTGACACATGTAACTAGTGTAGACATTGACACATGTAACTAGTGTAGACATTGACACATTGGTGTAGACATTGACACATGTAACTGGTGTAGACATTGACAAATGTAACTAGTGTAGACATTGACACATGTAACTGGTGTAGACATTGACACATGTAGACATTGACATATGTAGACATTGACACATGTAGACATTGACACGTGTAGACATTGACCCATGGTGTAGATATTGACCCATGTAACTGGTGTAGACATTGACACATATAACTGGTGTAGACATTGACACATGTAACGGCCGTTTTTGGTCATAACTGGTTGAAACACAAAACATAAACAGTACACTGTATCGTAGTCTCATCAATGACAGCATGCTGTTTTTTGTGATGGTTGCCATCTGCCGGGATATCGTTAAAACCGAAAGTAGCTCGATATCACCATTCAGAGTACACAAATGTGAACTAACTGTATCGTGGCACAGTTCACCCTTTCCCTGTTCTATGTTTAGTCCAAATTTTAATACCCATCGAATATTCATGGACAAAACACTTATAATCAAATCTGGAAGGTGGTACATTGTAGCTTTTTTAGAAAGTAAAGACACAGATCTGTCAAATTTCATAAGCAAACAGAGCAGACCCTGATCTTGGTCTACTCTGTTTGCAAATGCGTGAAAACACGTTTCTATGAGGGAAATGGTTAAACATCCATCTGCTAGATACGTATTTTACAGGTTTCAAACAGAATACATCACGAGTAGTTTCTGACCAGGATCTGCTATTTGCTTATGAAATAATATAGACCTTTGCAAACAGGGTAGATCCAGATCAAACTAGGAGCCGTAAGATCAGGGTCTGCTCTGACTGCATATAATAATATATACCAGAATTAGTTTATACCATTGTAGTAGTCCAGTGCGCTCATCCAGACAAGAGAAATGAGAGAGTTTTCTAGGCGTGACTCTCGGTGGTATGGATCCTATGCAGACGCCCGAAGTAGGTCAAAATGGCGGAGCGAAGCACACGACGGTTCAGTTTGTAACCGCTAATGGGGTTTTTCCCAATACCCCGCCAAAAGCACGGCCGTATTGGACGACTAGCAGACAATATACAATAGTAGTAGAAGGGGTTTTGCTTCATTGGTTTCTTAACCAACAACCCCATTGATTTGAAGCAACTATGTAAAATGATCTGGTTCAATAGTGTGACAGACAGAATTTAATGAATGTGTAGTAGTTGACAGGTTGTATCAGTTATCCAGTCTTAATTAACTCAGTCTCTCCCAGGCTATTTTTAGATTCAACCTTTTTTAATTAATTTACCGAAAAGGACCATTAACTAGAGAAAGGGAAACTTTTAGAAGTTTGTAGTTTGAAACCATTGTGATAAATAGAGCATTTGCTCCTATAGGAGCAAATGCTCTATTTGTCACAATGGGTTCACAATGTAACTTTTATAGAGGCACCAAAATGCGTCACTAGGTAGGCGGGTGTGGTAACTAACGACAATACGTGTAGACAAAGTCATGAAATCTGTTCTATAGGGTTTGATTCCTAAAGCGGCTGGGTGAGCACAAAAAACTACTCATTATTAAGAGTTCCTTTGATCTTTGAACAGCTAATTGATATTCATACAGTCATTATTTCTAATAAGGGACTAAATGTCAATAAGACAATTCACGCGGAAAAGAACGTTTCTTGGTTATTTTGTCATCTGCCTATTTGATGGGCCAATACGTATGCACGTACGTATACACATGCATTCTGTTTTACCCTCGTCCTAAATTAGGATACCACCTTCATTAAACACTTCTTTTATTGATCGCTTAACATGTTTTCCTGTAACTAACTCACATTTATTTGTCTGTCTGTCTTTAGGAGTATATTCAAAATGCTTCCAAGATGTCCACATAAGATGCGTGATAAGATGCGTAAGAATAGCTACTTTATTTCTACGTTAATTTGTGTGTTGTGGTTACTCGTTAGAACCGCCTCGTGGAGAAATGACGATTATATTATTTGAATACGCACCTTTATATATTGTTCAACATTTCCCATATTATGTTTAAGTCTTTTCACACATATATCCCACTTTTCAAACTGAATAATAAGATATCACGTTCAAACAGTATCGGTCCTATAAGACGTACGCTGGTGTCAAATCCTACCAGAAAATAAATATTTTACACGGAACGCCAGTGCGACATGCAAACTGTGTGATACACACCTTTTACGCAAAAACCTGATACCACGGATGACTTACAAGAGACATTATGGCGGGCGGTTAGTGAATGCCCGGATATGGTAAATTTATTATATGTATTCATGTTTAATTGTGAGATAATTTGTGAAGCAAGATCCGTTTATTTTCCGGCATAGTTATAAATACCCTATATTAACTCTTGTGCCATTGTGCTAGTCATCCTATTTACCATACCTAGTATCAACTGGCTTTAATTCCTTTTTAGTTAATTAGGAAACACATAAAATAGATAGAGGATCTTACATGAGTGTTCTTGATTATTGGATTTATTAAATGAGTCTTTTTAAAACGATAAAAAACGAGCTTTAGCGAGTTTTTTATCGTTTTAAAAAGACGAATTTAATAAATCCAATAATCATGAACACGAATGCAAGATCCTATTTATAACATAACACACACAAATGTTATTTGCAGCCAATATTTCAGCAGTAACGTGGATTGTTATAAATTCTCCTTACATATAGAAATGATGAATGAAAGGTGTTATTAGGTTCGCTAGGTAACGGGGACAAAGTAGGTCCAAATTTTCCAACTTTATTTTTTACTTACTGTCATATCAACCAGGATCTAATTCAGACCTCTCTGGTATTCAATTTAACTGTGATAGTTTATGATACAAAAACATACAGAAACACGTCAAAATAATTTTTTGAGTTACAGTTTTGACATACATAGTTACACATTATGACGTCATTGTACACAACATGTGTCTATGTAAAGCGCGCCATTTACATGAAGACCTATGTATACAGTCGCCAACACGTCCGACACTCACTGTCAATGGGATTCGAAATGCGCCTTCGTTTTGGTATATTAAGCCCTTCATTAGTGTTGTATGTATACACATGGACCTGGACATTTCCACCGAGAAAAAAAATCTCGATTCAAGTTCAGTGAAAATGTTTGAAATGGACAAAAGATTCAGTACGAACTGCTGCATAAAATGTGTTGGAACAGGAGGAAGATTTTCGCGATCAGCTGAGTTAGTGAGTATAGCATATTTGAAATATGTTTGTGCTGTGCTGGATTCAGATGACTATTGTTGTTGATTGATTGTATGAGTAGAAATCTGCATAAACAAAAGGACATGCGGTGAAGAAAATGCAAAGTTGAGGAGGCATTTTAATTTAAATGTAGAATTGATTGTATGGGTCAGAGTAGCTGGTAGGTCTTTTTTGGCATACATTTTGTATATGATTCCTGACAGCGATTACAATTTGTATTATTTGATCGAAATTAAGGCGCAAGTGCCAACAATCCTTTGCCATCTATCGTGACTCAATCGTGGACAGGTAGGTCGACCACCGTCCGCCAGTTTGTTTGTTTTGACACCGCGTATGAATCGTTCGAATGTCATTCGGTCGTTCGAATGTTATTCACTAGTGATTATATGCCCATGATTATCAAAAAATAAATGATAGTGTTACGTCACGCTGAAGCCACGTGTTATGTTATAATATTTGATATGCCATGGCGTACATTCAGGTCCTAAAATGGTATAACCAGGGTTGACCCTGGTGTACGTCACAGGAGAGCGAACTCATTCCCACCTACCGACGAGTTTTGATGCTTCTATAAAAGTGACATTTTGAAACCATAGTGATAAATAGAGCATTTGCTCCATAAGAGCAAATGCTCTATTTATCACAATGGTTTCAAAACTACACAATTCTATTTTTTCTAGTAAACACTCCTTTTCCGTAGATTTATTTAAAGAGGTTGGGTCTAAAATACTCTAGGAGAGAATGGGTTATGCTACCATAAGTATTTCGCTATGAAAGCATAAATCATATTTGACTTCAAAATTTAGCATTTTCATTTTGCATGTCACATCAGCATTTTGCATGGATTATCAATATATTCACATATAGCACTGTCTCAATGCTACAACTTTCAGCAAGCTATTTTATCAACAATGGTGGCAATAAGACATGTACATAATTCTGCTATGCGTAATTTGGCTGAAAGAGACCAGGGGTACTGAATGGATTCGCGTTCGGCGGTTGATTTCTTCTACCGACAACCCTGGAAGCCTGATTTCCTGGTGAAAAAGCATTTCCGGCTGATGAACCCGGAATGCTTGGCTGGGTAAAGGACGCTGTGTTGGAACTGTACATGGGTCTGGGTAGCCCTGACGTCAATGGGTTTCGAACGGGAGACGCGAACATTGGTGGAGGTAGTCCAGGGGTGGAGTTAGTGCTGTTTGGCATTGAAAATCCCCTTCGTCCAACCTCTGATCGAAACGTAGACCTGGAAATAGGGTCATATATATGCCATAGAGTGTAAATGAATAATATAATGAAAATACCGTGTTAGGTGATATGTTGTTTGCTTTTATCATTTTACCATTTGACATATTTGACAGTGACCTCTGCAATCATTTCAATTTCAAGGGAGGTTACTCCTGCTGTTTGATAATCTCAGTTGCACGTACATGTTTATATCACCATTGCCACCATTTATGTTCGGACATGACTCCTGCTATAAGATACATATATTATATGTCTAGCTAAATTATTTTTTATTAATATTTTATCACTTTTTGCCATTTTCATAATCATAATCACCATTGCATAGTTTTGATATGTTTATTTCATTATTTACTTCATTATTACTACCTCTCAATAACAACTACTGCATGAATAAACGTAACATAGTACCTCTCAGTAACAACTACTGTATGAATAAACGTAACATACTACCTCTCAGTAACAATTGCTGTATAGTAAACAAAACATAGTACATGTCAGGAACACATACTATATGAATAAACATGCCATAGTACCTGTCAGCAACTTCTACTGTATGATAAACATTTGTGCCTTTGAAAAGTGACGCTGCATAAAACTACATCAAGTAAACAAGTCTTGAACGGCAAAAAGAGGTGCAACTATGGGTCTGTTAGGCGGATGGTACAGTGCTCCCTCCCTACAACGACCCTCTCAATAACGATTCCCTCCTTACAACAACGCATGTCACTGTTTCCGAAACAACAAGGCTCCAGAAACAACTTTTTTCCATCGTATTTTCTTTAAGCCTCCATCAAACCCTATGTTGTGACCACTCTTTAGAATCGTCACTTTGTGACGATTCTAAAGAGTGGTCACAACATAGGGTTTGATAGAGGCATAACGGTTTTAGTTCTCGAAATACACCTATCTGGGGATCTGCAAACAAGCTAATTATGTTTGATTTTCCCTCCCTATAACAACTCCCTCTGAACAACACATACAATCTTCGTATCCCAAAGGGTGTCGTTGTAGAGAGGGAGCACTGTACCTGAATGCAGATCAAAAGTAACAAAGAAGGCTCCTATTTGAGCTTTCTGCATTACTATTGTCCTGTATTAAGCAACCACCTGTTTATAAGCTTCCAGTGTCCAATTATTTCGGTATAAGGTTGCTTAAGATAGGTCCTACTGCTTAATGATTTCTATATAATGTATATCCTTTTCAAATCACATTAATATTAAACACTTCAAACTTTGAATTGGTGTGAAAAGTCATGGTATATAGGTGTTACTGCAATACTTACGGTGGTACGGAGTCATCACTGTCACTGTCACTGTCTGAGCTGGAGTCCGAGATCTCCAAACGCCGTCCGGACCTCGGATTTGCGTTAGCGGCGGCCAGACCGGTAGACACACCACTCAAACTAACAGTACCCCTGGATCCGCCCAAACTAACAGAACCTCTGGATCTCACGGACGGGCTGGGGCCAGTTCGTCTTGACGTTTTGCGATAGGGTTTTCGCAAACTCCTGAAAAACAAACACTACTGTAATAATATATCATGTTTGAGGATGAAACAAATTGAATATATGTTTAACCTTTAACGCAATCCGTTATAACTTTTGAAAAACAGTTTTGATGTAGATGACACACTGTTTAACTTGATGTATCATTTTACAAACTGAACGCTTATGATGGGTCGTGTATTGTAACAGGTTGTTACAAATGTGTCCCCAACTCCCTTAGAGATGGCACGGGCAAACTTGAGTCGGGTCTAAAACAATGCATTGCAATGAACCTGTCCCAATTGCTAGATAAAACCGTGGATAGTCAAATGAGTCGGATACGCAGGGACGTTGACGACAGATTTGCATTGATGAGAAGGTTGACATAATTAAGTCCCGAGATGAGACGCTCTCTAGCTCGGAAGACTCGTCGCTGAAAACTGAAAACGTAACTTTGGACGGATCATATTGCTTCTACTTACAGCCTAACTGGTACTATACTAGGGACATCGGCAAATCTAGGTATTGTGCTTTCATAGGTTTTAAAAAGACACATAACTCTGTTAGTAAACATTAGCTATGGCTATGGCTATTCCTCAAAGCATTCACAAAGTATAACAGAATTTAAATTCCATTGTAGGGTGAGGACATTGATACAGTTAGTAAATATACTTACTTAGGTTTAGTTTTTACAGACCATATTGATTTCAATTTAAAAGCTACTTTTGTTGCACAGAGTGCTAGTCGTGCACTTGGTTTTGTTATAGCTAAGTGTAAGGCGGTAGGGAGTGTTCCCTACTCGGTGATTACAAGGTTGTTTTAACACCGTTGTGTGGCATGTAATTAGTTATGGTGCTGCAGTTTGGGAATGTCGGTCCTTTTCCTGCGTCAACGCCGACAAATCAGGGCTATGATGTGTGTCTTGGAGTAGGAAAATTCAATCCGGTTGCAGCATTGACGGGCGAGATAGCCGTGCAGTCTTCGATTGTAAGACGGTGGAAGCATATATCATAGTTTTCTGTATGAAATTGCAATACACTGCCTTCACATGTCAATAAACGAATCAGCTTCAAGGAGTTCTTTATGCCTAAACTTGTATTGTGTTATCAAATCTAGATGGTTGCGAACGCCCGGATATGGTAAATAGTTTTTTTATGATATGTATTCATGTTTATTGTGAGCTTATTGGTTAAGCAATTATTTTATTGCTTTTCTGGCATTATAATAAATGCCCTATTTCAACTCAATTTATCCATTTAGTCATCCTATTTACCGTAGAAGCATCAGTCCCTTTTTGTAACGACGCTGTTCATTAATGTGTTTTTATTGTGTCCAATATATAACGTCCTTAAGATTACTGTATACCAAACAATAGATTATTAGGTCTCCTCCATTTATGGGGAGACATATTGTTTTTACCAGAGTTGTCTGTCTGTCAGTACATCTGTCACAAACTTGTGTCTTTGAAACCAGTATGGCTAGAGTCACCAAACTTCACAGGAATGTTGACCAGCATGATTTGTTGTGCACCTGGGTTTTTTGAATTGTCTCCGCTGGTAATTGTTGAGTTATTGCCCCTGATACGATTACTTAAAATTAAGGAAACGTTGTCGTCGCGCGTATATCTGAAACCAGTATGGCTAGAGTCGCCAAACTTCAGAGGAATGTTGACCAGCATAGGTTGTTGTGCACCTGGGTATTTTAAGTGTCCCCCTGATAATTCTGGAGTTATATTCCTGATGACATAAAAGCAGACAAACTTTACTTTGTGTCGCGCGTATCTCTGAAATCGCTAGGGCTAGAGTCACCGAACTTCACAGGAATGTTGACCAGCATAAGTTGTGCACCTGGCATTTTTTGAATTGTCTCCCCTGATAATTGTTGAGTGACTGCCCCTAATATTAGAGAAACTTTGTGTCGCGCGTATCTCTGAAACCACTAGGGCTAGAGTCACCAAACCTCACTGGAATGTTGACCAGCATGAGTTGCTGTGCACCTGGGATTTTTTATTGTCTCCCTTGATAACTTTGGAGTTACAGAAATTACACTTGTGTATGGGGAACCCATCGGGTTTTGTGACAAAAACACACCTCTAGTTTTATATGAGATTAATAAGTTGATTAATTTAGCTAGTGTGCTAAAACATATCATGGTATCTTATGTTGGGATGCTCGATATTATTTTATGTAAATAATGCTCTCTATATGTTTTACATACTACCTATTTATTATTCAATTTGTTTATAGCTATTCAGTTTATCTTTGCTCTGATCAAAGGTAATACTCGTTACTTTTAGGCGTGTTTTAAATAAACACCTTTGTCCACTTTGTCCAAATCAGGTTTTAACGGTCATTTTGCAGTTCTTAACGTGAGATTAGCTACAATATGGTTTTATTTTCTGTAAATATTTGGTAGTTCGTGCAATGAACTATGATAGATTGACATGTAGTCTCTTATAATACTTTAAAAAAAAAAAAGCTAAGTAAACAGTTATATTGGTTGACATTCTACATTGTAACTGTTTATGTATGTACATGGATGAGACGTAAGTAAATAAATAAATTCAAGGTTTCACAACTATTAAGGTAAATGGTTCCAATTAACAAGTGCTACAACGTGATACCTTATCTGTATAAAACGTAAAGGTGTCTTCCCAAAATTGATGTTAAATTTCAACAAATATGAAATAACAGAATTGTAAAAAATTGAATATCAATAGTAATCATAATGATGCATATAGTGCCAAACACAATTTATCACATAAAAGAATCTTACATTCGTGTTCATTACAAATTGTTTTCATGAAACGCGTTTACTATAATGAATATTACACTCACTAAAGCTCGCATTATATCATTATAGTAAATCGTTTCATAAAAGCAATTTATAATGAACACGCATGTAAGATCCGTTATACATGTAATTAATAAATGTTAATATTCAAACAGATCCGATCTGTTCGTTACGCTACCTGCATTCTGACAAGAATTAGAAGAAAGTTGATCTTCCACATTTTGTTTTTTAGCAGATGGCACACTGTCAGACAACAATTACTTAGTGTGTATATACTTATACTAACGCGACAGCGTTTCTCCGACATGCGAAGTTCCAGATGATGTGGGAAAGGATGACGGTAACCAGAAATGCCTCTATGCAGAGCACGGCAATCAGAACTCGGCCATTGCTCGTACACGTCATACACTTGGTAGGTTTTCCTTCAACAGTCGGTTCGCTGGCCAGGTAGTAGATCGTGATTTGTTCAGTGGAAAAGAGATTCGGCACATCTCCATCTGACACCTAATGGAAGAAAGTTTGGCACACTTAACCCAATTACAGTGTACAAATTCAAGCACAAAAATCTGTACAGACCAAAACACGATAACCTATACAGACTGAAGCACGAGAATTAAGGACTAAGTATGTTATCTTATTCAACTTCCAGTTGCATTTAGTAAAACAGTTCATACATGACTTACTTTACACAGACTAAACACGAGTACCCATACAAACTGGAATACGAGCATCGATGCAGACTAAAACACAAATACACATACAGACTGAAACACGAGAACCTATTCAGACCACGAGAACCTATACAGACTGAAATACAATAACCTATACAGACTGAAACATGAGTACCCATACAAACTGAAATACGAGCATCGTTACAGACTAAAACACGAATACACATACAGACTTAAACACGAGAAGCTATACAGACTGAAACACGATTTCCCATACAAACTGAAATACGAGAACCTATACATACTGAAATGCGAGAACCTATACAGACTGAAACACGAGAACCCATACAAACTGAAATACGAGCATCGATACAGACTAAAACACGAATACACATACAGACTGAAACACGAGAACCTATACAGACTGAAACACGAGTTCCCATACAAACTGGAATGCGAGCATCTATACAGACTGAAACACGAATACACATACAGACTGAAACACGAGAACCCATAAAGACTGAAACACCAGTAATTGTAAAGACTGAAACATGGGTACCTATACATACTGAAACACAATAACCTATACCGACTGAAACACGATTACCTAGACAGACTGAAACACGTGTACCAACAAGATTGAAAAACGTGTACCTATACAGACTGAAACACGAGTACCTATACAGACTGAAACACGTGTACCTATACAAACTGAAACACGTGTACCTAAAAATACAAACGAGAACCTATACAGAACAAGATTTTTGCTTTTTACAAATACTGAAGACTGAAATCTCGATTTTTTTATATGAATTCCTTTTTAGGCTGAAACACGGACTTTGCAAACAAAGATCTTTATTTAAAGAGCATGAGAACATTTACATATTTAGATATAGACATACAATAATAACTCACTGGTCTTATATGGTCTGTTCATAAAGCACAAACATGAAACAAAACAAGTCCAGAAGTACCTTTTAAAAATCAGTTATGTGTGAATTTTACATTTTACTAGATTCAAGCTTACGAATAGCAAAAATACATCTCTGGGTTTTGAAACAGTTAACCAAAGTAGGCGAAAAATTAGAACAGAGGATATTTATATTAATATAATTTAGCTTCATGAGGAAAAGTAAGAAATTTAAGAAGCTGACATACTTGTCTACATTTGATTGGTGTAAAATAATAGGTTAAGGATCCCAAAATGATTTTAGGCATGTTTGTCGAAAATATATACAGTTGAACTGCGTTATCTCAAACTTCAAGGGACTTTACAAATTACTTCGAGATGACAGAAGTTCGAGTCATGTGATTTCTAATCCAAATTTAACCCTTCGCTTGCTGAATTTTAAAATACATTTCTCCTTCTTTACCCATGCCCTGTTGTATAATTACATATATATTCACTGTGTACAAGTATTTCGCTGTGCAATCACTGCTACGGAGTGCACTGGTTGCACAATCAACTTGTAAATAGTTCAGACCCTGATGAGACAGCTCCTGCAGGAGCTGTCTCATCTGGGTCTTCACTATTTACAGGTAGGTATATTGACGCGATTAGCAAGCGAAGGGTTAAAGTAATGCAGAAAGCTCCTGTAGGAGTTTTTAGCAATATTTTAGACCTGCAGTAAGCTGCAACACATGTTTCTAGATTTGCGTAGTGATACATTTTAGAACAATTATGTATGGTAAAGCTTGGAAGGACCGAACATTTACTTCGAACTATCTCAAAGTTCGAATTATCCGAGTTTAAAATATCGATGTCCAACTGCATATAGTACCTTTACGGTGACTGTAAAAGTGACGTTGTGTACAAAGGACGGAGATTTTGATAACATTAAGGCGCCTTTTGAAGACCCTGTTGCCGAAGTCAGAGTATTTATGAAGAAGTATTGGCTCGCCAGTGTACCCGATCCAGAACTATCAGGCTGCATGATTTCCATAGTAAAACTGCCATCGTCAAAAATATCACTGTCCGTGGCGGTAATTATCAGAAATACAGATGCTAGCGACGTGCTGCTCGTGATCTGAAATAAAATACGACTGTGAAAGGCCATGGGGAACAACTGGTACAAATAAGTGTAATTAATAAACCTTCTTAAACACAACAGGTCGTAGGTCTACTCTTTTTGTAAACTTCTGAACAGGCGAGTTTCTACTAGCAACTTACACATACAGTAAAACCTCGATTATTCGAATTTTCGTTATAGAAGAATTTAGACCCTTTTAGGCAGGTGGCTGCTTAATGCATGGTGAAAGTCATGCAGAAAGCTCCTAGAGGAGCTTTCTGCATGACTTTCACCATGCATTAAGTTGCCACCTGTCTTAAAGATCGATAATAATACGTATTTTAGTGTTCGGATAATCGAAGTGTTACTGTACGTATATTACTCTGTGTATAGTCTACTAACTGGTGCTAACACTTTAACCCATTACCTCATAGGCTATTTTTAGATCAACCTCTTTGAATAAATCGACCGAAAAGGAGCATTATCTAGAGAAAAGGAAAATTTAAGAATGTTAAATCTGAAACCATTGTGATAAATAGAGCATTTGCTCCTATATGAGCAAATGTTATATTTATCACAATGGTTTCACAAAGTGACTTTTACAGAGTCGTCAAAAGTCGTCAATATGAGGGAGTGACTTAAAGACGCGGACAGTATACATACATGTGGATTATTATACCCTGTATATATTGTACTAACTTCTGGCAGCACCTTATAAACGTGTGAGCAACTCTGTATATATCATACTTACATCTGCAAGCAGTGTACATATACTCGATCTACTCCATATATATCATACTTACATCTGCAAGCAGTGTACATATACTCGATCTACTCCATATATATCATAATAACATCTGCAAGCAGTGTACATATACTCGAGCTACTCCATATATATCATACTAACATCTGCAAGCAGTGTACATATACTCGATCTACTCCATATATATCATACTTACATCTGCAAGCAGTGTACATATACTCGATCTACTCCATATATATCATAATAACATCTGCAAGCAGTGTACATATACTCGAGCTACTCCATATATATCATACTAACATCTGCAAGCAGTGTACATATACTCGAGCTACTCCATATATATCATACTTACATCTGCAAGCAGTGTACATATACTCGATCTACTCCATATATATCATAATAACATCTGCAAGCAGTGTACATATACTCGAGCTACTCCATATATATCATACTAACATCTGCAAGCAGTGTACATATACTCGAGCTACTCCATATATATCATACTTACATCTGCAAGCAGTGTACATATACTCGATCTACTCCATATATATCATAATAACATCTGCAAGCAGTGTACATATACTCGAGCTACTCCATATATATCATACTAACATCTGCAAGCAGTGTACATATACTCGAGCTACTCCATATATATCATACTTACATCTGCAAGCAGTGTACATATACTCGAGCTACTCCATATATATCATACTAACATCTGCAAGCAGTGTACATATACTCGAGCTACTCCATATATATCATATACTTGATGTGATTGAGTGGCCGTTATAGAGAGGTTTACTGTATATTGTATATATCATACTAACTGTTTCTAATAGTTTAAATACAGTAAAAACTCTCTAAACCTGAATTCTAGTAGAGAAGAATTTAAATATTCTTAGGCTTTGGCTGCTTAATGCAGGGTGAAATTCAAGCAGAAAGTCCCTTAACCTGCCACCTGTCTACAAGACTGATATTTATACTAAATTTAACGTCCGGTTTAGAGGGGTTTTACTGTACGCCAACAGTTCACATACAAAATCACTTGGATTACCCTGTATATAATGTGCCAATCTTTGCGAGCAGTGAACATGCACGTTATTTATTCTGTTTATAGTGCACTACCCTATCTATGCAAGTAGTTTCCATTCACCTGAGTTACAGCTGTATATATTGTACTCACATTTTCAAGCAGCATACATACAGGTGAGTTACAGCTGTATATTTTGTACTAACATTTTCAAGCAGCATACATACAGGTGAGCAACTGCTGTATATATTGTACTAACATTTTCAAAAAGTTTAAATTCACCTAAGTTACAGCTGTATATGTTGTACTAACATTTTCAAGCAGCATACATACTTGTGTAAGTGGATTACAGCTATATATATTTCACTAATCTTTGCCAACTATCTGAAACTATTTTTCAGAAAAAGGAAAGACAAATGTCTTTAGAAACAGAATCCGACGACGTTTACTACACGGATACACTGAAATGTCTTAGTCGTGAGGCTTTAACCAAATTGGCAAAATGTTAAAAACCTTTAGCTAATCACTATTGGATCCTCGAAAAACTCTGCATGCAGTTAGAAACAAGGTAAGACGTCGAATTAATTGGTGTCTCATCGGCACCAACCTGGTTGACACTGGAATGCAATGGAAGATAGTCAAACAAATCGTAATGCAAAAAGCGTGAAGGACAGACAGATAGGTGGAGACGATGGAGCAGTGCGTCCTAAGTGGCATCCTATTAACCCTTCTCTTGCTGAATTTTAAAACACATTTCTCCTTCTTTACCCATGCCCTGTTGTATAATTACATATATCTTCACTGTGTACAAGTATTTCGCTGTGCAATCACTGCTGTGGAGTGCACTTGTTGCACAATCAACTTGTAAATAGTGCAGACCCTGATGAGACAGCTCCTGCAGGAGCTGTCTCATCTAGTCTTCACTATTTACAGGTAGGTATATTGACGTGAATAGCAAGCGAATGGTTATACCAAATGACACAATAACGCAGACGATGCCCAACATACCTGTGGAGTAGCCCCTAATGAAAATACAGTTGACAGGGTGGGACTGAACTCGTTGACCGGGCTGCTATCCACTTGTATCTGCACAGTAGATGACAGGGATCCGGAGTCAGTGCAAACAGAGGTCAATGTCGTCGTCGTAGAGTATGCAGCGTTTTCTAGATCCCAAGTCGTGCTGAGAATAAAGCGACCGTTACCCGGTACCTGGCTGAAATATTGCAAAATTGACACATTTGTTTATCGTTCACTTAACACATTCCTTCCTAGACTATTTTTAGACCCAACCTCTTTGAATTAATCTACCGAAAAGGAGCATTAACTGTAGAAAAGGAGAATTTTAGAATTGCGTAGTTTTGAAACTATTGTGATAAATAGAACATTTGCTCCTATAGAGTCGGACAGTCTTGAACACCTTTGATAGTAGTACGGCTAAATATCAGATTTTGATTATCCATAAAAACCTTGCTGAAAGAGATTTGGTCGACGGCAGTCGTACACTATATTTATGGACTGAGGTTTTCTAAGAATGGCAATTTACCGAAATTTATAGATTCATCGGTATTTGACAGCCTTGAGCAAGTAGTACAATTGTCACACAACTACAGTTGAACTTCGATATCTCGAACTCGGATAACTCGTACTTCGGGTTAACTCGACCGAAAAGTTCGGTCCTTCCAAATCTCACAATACAGAATTACTTTAGAATATATCACTACGGATATCTAGAAACACATTTTACATCTTAATATAGGTCTAAAGTACTTTATTGTACTTTAGACCTGCATTAAGCTCCTGCAGCCGTTATCCGATTGCTAGTGATACCTTGCCGACGTGTTTGCCATTTTGACAAGTCGCTGTTAATCTTTACAAGTGCTCGGTATAGCATAGGTAATATGCAGGACCATCGTGGATCGTATCACAGTCGTACAAACATCGACGTGCGATTATTAACCATTTCGCTGCCAAATTCTGTCGTCTGCTAACTTTGTCGTCTGCTACAAATTTTCATCTTTTTGATTTTCTTCATTTCTGTTTCAAAAACATAGTAACAGTAACAAAACAGTTTGGGTCCTGATGAGACGCCGAGTTACTCCAATCTGTTTGCATAGGTAATCACAGATCCGGCATTGGCAGCGAA
Organism: Azorinus chamasolen; assembly: GCA_963576725.1. Lineage (NCBI taxonomy): Eukaryota > Metazoa > Mollusca > Bivalvia > Cardiida > Solecurtidae > Azorinus > Azorinus chamasolen. Next base: position 98,459,162 of record OY755237.1, read on the forward strand.
AGGGTTAACAGCCTATAGCATATTATCGTTTAATTCGTCCGGATCGGAGTCAGTCCTTCCCAATCGCCGTTCTAGTATGACTGGGGCTTAACTAATAAATAATGGATGCATAAAAATGGATTTGCTGATGAACATGTATTACAATGGCATTACGTACAAGAAAACATTGTACCATTGAAATAACTGTACAATGCCGTAAGCAAACAGAGCAGACCCTATCAACTCCTGCATGATAATAGTACCTACAGGCATGAACATGCGTTGTTTCTGTGAAGTAAAGGGTTAACTGTATTTCAGTGAAATTTTCCAAATATGGAACAGTGTTTGAATTAATTTATCTGTCATTCTAAAGGGTGTTCCAATAAGAGTTCTTCTGTCTATATGGCATTTGGAAAATAAATTGCGAAACATCCAGTGATCAGCGGGTTCCTCCAGGAACCCTGTGGTCTGGGTTTACACTGGTTGCCCACTATAGGGTTTAATCACAGAGAGGAGAACGGGAGGAGGAGCCCTCCGACCGTAAACCAAGGTGGATGCCAACAGGAGAAGAAGGAGCCTTCCGACCAGGAGAATGTATTATGTATTCCATATCCTTTATAGAGCTAATGATAAAGGTGCGTACCCAAATACTAAAATCGTCATTTCTCCACCAAACCCTATATTGTTATCATTCTTTAGAATGATCTCTCTGGTGGAGAAATGAAGGAGCATTTCTTGAAAATTGTTAAATTTACGCTTCTTATCTGGGCCCCTGTCAGACCTTTATCAAATCTACTAGTTTTCACATTGAATGGACGCTACCGTTAAACATAAAGAACCATTTAACTTTGAAAAAAACATAGATACTTATTGAAAACTCAAACCAACCACCAGTTTTAAAGACATCATAGTTTATTCATTTAGTTATCGTTTAACCCATTCCCTCCTACTGGCGCATTTTGACGTCTCTGTAAATGTCACGTTATGAAACCATTGTGATAAATAGAGCATTTGTTCCATATGGGCAAATGCTCTATCTATCACAATGCTTTCAAAACCACATAATTCTGATATTTTCCCTTTCCCTAGTATACGCTCCGTTTCGGTAGATTTATTAAAAACGTTTGGATCTAAAGTGTTGGACAGACGTACTACATGAAAAACTATATTGAATGCATGACTCCAGTCCCGCATTAAGTAAAACTTAAAATACCTGAAGGCGCTTGAATTAGCTCCTGTGAAGCTATAGGTTAAAGTTTCACCGCTGTCGGGATCCGTGCATGAGAATCCTGGATCCGAAAGAGTGGTACCAACAGCCTGCAAACAGTACAAAAATATATATAAAAAACCCAGCCTGTTATCCCATGCGGAACCGAAAATCTACTAACAATGATATATTGTGTGATCTCCACATCGATGGCATATGATTTGTCAGAAGTATTCTTAAATACGTAAACAGAGTTAATGAAACACATTACACGATAGCTATGGATAGGAGCCATTTGATAACTAATAGCGGACAATTAGACAGTGTTAATGGCATTCATTAGAGCCAACAGTTAGGTAAGATTTCGCACAGAGGTACAGTTGAACTTCGATATCTCGAACTTTAAGGGACTATACAAATCACTTCAAGATAACAGATGAAGTTCGAGTTATTCGATTTCTAATATGGACAATTAATTAATTAATCGTGTTCACAGCCTCGTGTAGGTCTAAAGTAATGCTGAAAGCTCTTGTTATTGTTATGTTATATGCTTAATGTTTAATTTTTTCGTCTTGATATGCGTCCCGTTGTGTTTTGTCTTGTCGCTGTGCCGTTTTTTGTTTGACGGTGTTTGGTGCGTGTCTTTTCGTATGTGGCTCTCCCTGTTTGACTTTATTTTTCCATATTTCTAGATATCCGTAGTGATAAATCTTGAAGTAAATCTGTATCATGAATGTTTGAAGGATCTAACGTTTGGTTCGAGTTATCCCGAAGTTCGAGTTATCCGAGTTCGAGATATCGAAGTTCAACTGTATAATGCGGCAGCGGAGCAGGATTAGATGGAAACTGTCGATCAAACAGTAACGCTTTGAAGGCTGGCGACGAGCCTTTACCTACGTATGAATACAATTTAGATCTAGACCAGACGCCTAAGTTACTCGCTATCTTGTCTGTGTCCAAACTGTTTTCAGGTATTCAGGACCACATGATCTAAACGTATAGCCATTCTGTTTGCAGAGAAATAAAAACAAATGTTATTTCTAGAATTGAAGCTCACGATATTTTGTTGTAGACAGGATTGATTATTTTCCTACTGGAAGAAGATGCACTACCCCCCCCCCCCTTCCCCCGCCTTTCAATGCACCAAAAACATGTCTAATTCTGGATAGTAATTTAATGCAGGACTAATTGTATGCAGAAAGTTTCTACATAAGCTTTCTGCAATATATTCGTACTGCATTAAGCAGTTACCTACTTTTAAAAACACTAATGTTTATTCCTTAAGTGGTCAGACAACGTGCATTGGTACATGCTTATTTATACAGTACAGCTAAGTAGAGAAGAAGAGTAATGTTGATAAATGAAATAAAGGGTTGAAATATGTATCCATTTTAACCCATTACCTCATAGGCTAGTCTTAGATTCAACCTCTTTGAATTAATCTACCGAAAATGAGCATTTATTAGAAAAAAGGAAACTTTTAGAATTTTGTAGTTTATAACCATTGTGATAAATAGAGCATTTGCTCCTATAGGAGCAAATGCTCTATTTATCACAATGGTTTCACAAAAATACTTTTACAGAGTCGTCAATATGAGGGAATGGGTTAAAGACGGCGATGTTCCCTTTTGTTTCTTACAGTGTCTTCCGGAAACGATATAGTAGTCGTGTTTGCAGTGAGAGTTGGGGCTTCATTGACGTTTGTGATGGTGACGTTGAGGTCCCAAGTCTCAGTGGCCTCCAGCGCCTGGTCCCTCACGGTGAATGTTAACGTATACAGGGTCTCGGACTCGTAGTCGAATACGGTATTAGTATAGACAACACCCGCTGAGAGCAAAAGTTGAAAATAAGTGAAATCGCAGGATAGTATTAATGACCCTTGGCGTACACTTGTGACCGCTTGACAATGGTATTGCGTTTATTTCTAACATCTCATCAAAATCCAGATGACTTTCGTAAATGAAAAATAATTAACAAACCACAGCTCAAAACTGGATAATGCGATAATATACATTTTTAGAGATATACTACAACTGTTTATACCCTCAGCCCTTATACTACAAGCTGCAACACTTAACCCTTATCCTACAAGCTACAACACTTAACCCATTATCCTACAAGCTAAAACTTTATATATCATTAAGATTAACCCTTATCCTACAAGCTACACCTTTATATATCATTAATCCTTATCCTACAAGCTACACCTTTATATATCATTAATCCTTATCCTACAAACTACAACTTTATATATCATTAACCCTTATGCTACAAGCTACAACTTTATATATCATTAACCCTTATCCTACAAACTACAACTTCATATATGATTAACCCTTATCATACAAACTACAACTTTATATATGATTAACCCATTATCCTAAAAGCTACAACTTTATATGTCATTAAGAGTAACCCTTATCATACAAGCTACAACTTTATATGTCATTAACCCTTATCCTACGAACTACAACTTTATATGTCATTAACCCGTATCCTAGAAGCTATAACTTTATATACCATTAACCCTTATCCTACAAACTACAACTTTATATATTATTAACCCTTATCCTACAAACTACAACTTTATATGTCATTAACCCTTATCCTACAAGCTATAACTTTATATATCATTAACCCTTATCCTACAAACTACAACTTTATATATTATTAACCCTTATCTTACAAACTACAATTTTATATATTATTAACCCTTATCCTACAAACTAAAACTTTATATATTATTAACCCTTATCCTACAAACTAAAACTTTATATATCATTAACCCTTATCCTACAAACTACAACTTTATATATTATTAACCCTTATCCTACAAACTACAACTTTATATATTATTAACCCTTATCCTACAAACTACAACTTTATATATTATTAACCCTTATCCTACAAACTACAACTTTATATATGATTAACCCTTATCCTACAAACTACAACACTTAACCCTTATTTTACAAGCTACAATATTTAACCCTTATCCTACAAGCTACAGCAATTAACTTTTATCCTACAAGCTACAAGGTTTAACCCTCTTAATTCAAGCTTCAAAACTTAACCCTTACTTTACAAGCTGCAACACTTAACCGTTATTTTACCAGCTACAACACTTAACCATTATCCTTAAAGCTACAACACTTGATCCTTATCCAAAAGCTACAGCAGTTAACCCTTATCTACAAGCTACAACAGTTAACCCTTATCTACAAGCTACAACAGTTAACCCTTATCTACAAGCTACAACAGTTAACCCTTATCTACAAGGTACAACACTTAACCCTTATCCTATAAGCTGCAACAGTTAACCCTTATCTACAAGCTACAACACATAACCCTTATCCTACAAGCTGCAACAGTTAACCCTTATCTACAAGCTACAACAGTTAACCCTTATCTACAAGCTACAACAGTTAACCCTTATCTACAAGCTACAACAGTTAACCCTTATCTACAAGCTACAACACATAACCCTTATCCTACAAGCTGTAACACTTAAACCTTATCTACAAGCTACAACACTTAACCTTAAATTTACACGCTTAACCCTTACTTTACAAGCAACAACACGTAAGCCTTATCCTACAAGCTGCAACACTGAACCCTTACCCTACAAGCTGCAACACTCGATCCTTATCCTACAAGCTGCAACACTTAACCCTTAGCATACAAGCTGCAACACTGAACCCTTACCCTACAAGCTGCAACACTCAATCCTTATCCTACAAGCTGCAACACTTAACCCTTAGCCTACAAGCTGCAACACTGAACCCTTACCCTACAAGCTGCAACACTTAACCCTTAGCCTACAAGCTGCAACACTTAACCCTTAGCCTACAAGCTGCAACACTTAACCTTTAGCCTACAAGCTGCAACACGTAACCCTTACCCTACAAGCTGCAACACTTAACCCTTAGCCTACAAGCTGCAACACTGAACCCTTACCCTACAAGCTGCAACACTGAACCCTTACCCTACAAGCTGCAACACTTAACCCTTAGCCTACAAGCTGCAACACTTAACCTTAAATCTACACGCTTAACCCTTACTTTAAAGCTACAACACGTAATCCTTATCCTACAAGCTGCAACACTTAACCCTTATCCTACAAGCTGCAACACTTAACCCTTATCCTACCAGCTGCAACACTCAACCCTTATCCTACAAGGTGCAACACGTAACCCTTATTCTACAAGCTGCAACACTCAACCCTTATCCTACAAGGTGCAACACGTAACCATTACCCTACAAGCTACAACTATAAATACCCATAACCCTTTTACTAAGCAGGAACAGATATACATTTTCAAACAACTTTGATCCAAATAAGATACTTAGTAACTCGTCGTCTCAATGATATCTAAATTGTTTGTAACGAATTATAAGTAAGTAAACATTTCAACATATCGGTGTTTTAAGCAGACAGCAGGATAAGGGTTAACCAAGACCACAACGTGATGGACTATAGTCTTTGAATAGTCAGCATTCACAATGTTAAGGTTAACGATAGATTTATTTTAGAAGTTACCAAGTATGTCAACTGATCTTTTACAATATGTCTTTATAAAACGACAAAATCAACTGTCAAATTTAATCAAAGTTTACGAAGAGCTTCAACCTCTAACATGTCGGTGACAGGAAGAGCTTTAAACTTTAACAGATCAGTGACAGGAAGAGCTTTAAACTTTAACAGGTCGGCCATAGAAACAACTTCAAACTCCAACAGGTCAGATAACAGGAAAAAACTTCAGTCTTCACCGGTGGGGTTAACAGGAAGACCTTCAAGCTCTAACAGGTTGGGTAGCAAATAAAGAGCTTCAAACTCCAGCAAGACGGGAGCAAGCAGAGCTTCAAACTCCAGCAAGTCGGGAGCAAGCAGAGCTTCAAACTATAGCAGGTCGGGTAGCAGTAAGAGCTTCAAACTCTATCAGGTCGGGTAGCAGTAAGAGCCTCAAAGTCTAACAGGTCGTGTAGCAGAAAGAGATTCAAACTCTAACATGTCGGGCAGCAGGAAGAGCTTTATACTCTAACAGGTCGAGTTACAGGGACCGCATCAAAATAGAACTGGTAGGGTATCAGGAAAAGCATTAAACTCTAATTGGTAGGGTATCAGGAAAAGCATCAATCTCTATCGAATACGTTAACAGGGAGAACTTGAAACTCTAACAGGTCCGGTTACAGAAAGAGCTTCATTCTATAACGGGTAGGGTAACACGAGGAGCTTCAAACACTAACTGGTCGAGTAGTAGGAAAACCTCCCTTCAAACTCTGTCAGATCGGGTAACAGGAAAACTTTTAAACTCTAACAGGCCCGGTAACAAGAAGAGCTTCAAACTTTAGCATGTGTCGGTAACAGGAAGAGTGTCAAACTCAAAGAGGTTGGTTAACAGGAAGGAATTCGAATTGTAACAAGTGGGTTAAAAAGGAAGAGTTTCAAACTCTTCCGGGTCGCATGACTAGAACAGCTTCAAACTATAACTTCTAATTCTAGCAGGTCGGGTAATAGGAATAACTCTTAACTCTAACGGGTGAGTTAACTTCAATAACCAACAGGTCGGGTAACAAGAAGAGCTTCCAACTCTAACATGTAATATACAGGAAGAACTTCCAACTCTAACAGGTCGGGTAACAAGAAGAGCTTCCAACTCTAACAGGTAATTTAAAAGGAAGAACTTCCAACTCTAACAGGTCGGGTAACAAGAAGAGCTTCAAACCCTTACAAGTAATTTAACAAGAAGAACTTCCAACTCTAACTGGTCGGGTAACAAGAAGAGAGCTTCAATCTCTAATGGATCGCGTAGCAGGAAAAGCTCTAAACGGGTAAGCTAACAGGAAGAACTTCCAACTCTAACATGTCGGGTAACACGAATAACACTAACAGGTATGTTCGTGCTAAATTTAGCAGACCATTGGTTAGCCTTTACCCTGCTAAGTAATTTTAATGTATTGTTTTCGTTATTCATTATTTCGCCGTCAATGCAGTAAAATGCACCTTGACAAACAGTGCAGTCCAAGATCAGATGCCATTTGTCTGAAACTCTATTTCTATATCTATGCTTTATTCCTTTGAAATTTGCATTCATTTACCTAATTTCCTTATTTTACCGAACGATTTTACAAAATTGGATTGCAGACGACACTTAGAAATTTGGCACCGAAAAGGTTAATTAAGCACACGCGTGTGTTTACCATTATCCTTCTTAGTTGGGCCCGGCTTACATTTATATCCAGTTGAGAGACTAGACGTCTCACCAGGACCCAGCCCGTTTGACACTCAGACACTCGTTTGTCAACAGTGTGAACTGTAATTAAAAGCAGGAATTCTAGCAGACATGATTTTCCAAACAGGGTAAAAATTTATCCCTCGTGTTTATGCGCTGAACGATCACACTTACTCGATGAATGCACCCAGAATGAGGAAATGGAGCCCGCGGGAGAGGCAGAACTAAACAGGAACGTGTGCACATCGCCTGCGTCCGGATCCGTTACCGCCAACTGGAAGACTGACGTCTGGGCCGCCGTATTTTCCGCTACGCTGGCCGTATTCGGAAGATTGCTGAGGACTGGATGCGTGACCGAACCTTATAAATACATCATACCAATAACATAACATAAAATGACCAGATACTTTTTTTATTTGAAGGAAGTAAAATGTACATTGTCAGGTCATGAGTAGGATGGAATAGCCAAACGTACGTATAAATGCATCAGGTCAGGTCAAGTTAGCAATAGGACAATAATATAGCCAAAGCACGTATATAATTATATGCAATAGGTCATGTCAAGTCAGTAGTAGGACAATAATAGATAGGCAAAAGTACGTACGTATAAATGCACCAGGTCAGGCCAGGTCAGTAGTTTGGCGAAATAGTCAAAGTACGCATTGGGTGTTGTTCGAAAACAAGCAACAGCCATTGAGTTTTTACTTTGACAGAAACTGTATGATCAGATCTACATAATTCCATAAGCAAACAGAGCAGACCCTGATCAGCCGATTCCTACAGGAGCAGTCTGATCTGGGTCTGTCCTTCTAACAACGGCGTGAAAAACGTTTAAACGCGGGAAAGGGTTATAGACACACATCGCAAACTTTCATTATTACCATTTCTGTTGTTTAACCCTATCCTCCATAAATACGCCTCTGTAATATTCCCTTCTTGAAACCATTGTGATAAATAGAGCATTTGCTCCTGTGGAGCAAATGCTCTATTTATCGCAATGGTTTCAATACTACACAATTGTAATTTTTTCCTTTTCTCTAGTAAATACTTCTTTTCGGTAGATTTATTTAAAGAGGTTGAGTCTAAAATAGCCTATGATGGATGTTTGGTCACAACAAATACTTAAAATCTGACATATATCATTTCATATGCAAACAGAGAAGACTCTGATCAAACACTCCCTGTAGCAGGATCCGTCTGATCTGAGACTACTCGTATTACAAAAGTTTCAAAGGCGTGCCACTGAGGTACGGAGGTAATGCATTCAGGGGAATATTGCTGATGCAAATAATATGTGACCGGCTTTAAACACTATATAAAACTATTAATATTGGCACATTTACCGATTCATATCATACAGAACAATAAAACATATCCACGCTGTGGTCATTAACCAGATATGCAAACTAATCTGGTCTTAAAGACAGGCGGTAGCTTGATGAAGGATGGAGTTATGTATAAAGCTATCAGCATTATTTATTTTGTTCTACATTAAGCAGGTCTTGTATTAAACGACCAGCTGTCTCAACACACAGAGTAATTGTGTGAGGTCGTTGTAAACACTCTCTACAATTGTAATGGCTTACTTGTAAATGTGACTGTAAGGATGCCGCAGGAATCGTTCGTGTGCTTGGCATCTCCTATGCACACAGTGATGGTATAAACCGCATTGTTTTCTGTTTGTATGTCAACATTTCTCCTCATAATGACGTAATTTGCTGTAACAAAAACGCACAAGATTCATTGCAAAGCACTTAAGTAATAAAGTACTATTAATAAAGTGCTATAATAAAGCACTATAATAAAGTGCTATAATAAAGCGCTATGATATAACACTACAATAAAGCACTGTAATAAAGCACTAGAATAAAGGACCGTTATAAAGTACTAGAGTAATATATTGTAATAAAGCACTATAATAAAACACTGTAATTAGATTAAAGTACTATAATAAAGTACTGTAATAAAGAAATATTATAAAGCACTATAATAAAGCTCTATAATAATTTGCTACAATATAGCGCTATAACAAAGCACATAATAAAGCATGATACATAAATAAATACATAAAAGCACGCAAATAAAGCATTGTATTCTTACTTTGATAAGTGTCTTTCGTTTATCACATAATGAATTAAGCGGGTTATTTCCTCGTTCAGGCGACTACGACAACAACAACGCCAACAACTGTTTTAATGATAAATACGACGGAATGATGATAAGGATACCGACGATATGCTAAAATCGTCCATTTACGTTTTAAAAACAATAAAAACAGTGAGAAAAAGACATTTGATGATAACTTACATTGATGTGAGCTGCACTCAAGTGGTACGAACGAGTTATCCACGTAACAGTTGTAAGTGATGTTATCATTCTCAGTGTCGCTGACTGAGACTACGAACACGGTCGTGCCGTTCGTCACAGTGTATTGATCACTGGTGATAGAACCTGAAACATCCCAGTATGTATATGTTACCTAGACTGCATTATGACTAGTCTTCATGAAATAGTCTGCTGCGCGAGGCGTTAGCGAAGCCAGTCTGTTCATGAAGACTTGTCATTTAAACCGCCCAATAAAAATTGCAGGCCTGCCAATTATCCGGATTTTTCATCGAATCTCCGGATCACCGGAACTTCTGTCGAATCTCCGGGGTGTTTTTTTTAAAAAAAAATCTGAGAAAAAAAGTCATAGAAAAAATTCAGCTCGAAACAATTGCTGCAATAAAAGACTGATTGCATTTGGTAACGACATTCCAAATATTTATTTGTCATTCCAGATTATATAATTCACTAAACTACTTTATAATATTAAAATCGCCTAGTGAAGACAAATATGGCTGACTTGGTGGCTTGAACGAAAAAGGAAATACTGAATAATCAACTCGGATTGGCCAACACCGCAGAATTTTCAAAAACTAAGGTATACGCGCCCAATTCATGCGCCACCTGGAGGGCGTTTATTATTATTTATTTCCAAACACAATAGTTTGGCTACAGATGATAATAATATCTGAAATGAAATGAGTCTCGTGTGTAATCACACTTAAAGGAGTAGAATTTGTTATTGGAAATAATGTAGCTTGCTTGCTTTCTATAAAGACATTAGTAATATGAAATTTCATAGGGAACTGCGTTTATTACGTCGTCGCAGAGCAGCTTGGTGGTTCAATTGGATTTGTAACTTACCTTGGTCTAGCTTATGCAATGGATGTGTAGGGAAAGGTATTTATTGAGCAGTATCGATAGACTACATGTATATATAGTCAGTATTTTGTATATTAAGCTGCACAAGGCGACCTATATTTAGAAGCATGGTGACATATGCATTTTTAACATTTTCTGATTAATCACACATGAAACATTTATTCTGTGAAGTTTGGTCAATTTCTTATTGCTACATTTTATTAGAGAGAGTTTTTTCATTGAATATAGGCCAAAAAGATTAAAAAACAATCATATTTTTCAGGCAACAAATTATACATTTTGCGTAATATGTTTTAGTAAATAACACTTTTTAACTGTTATAAGAATTGTTTGTCTCAATTTTGTGTTATTATAGAAATTCATAATCATAATTAAAACTTGTTCAAATTTATTTGCATCCTTATATTTTAACCCCACCTATATTATTAAGGAGAGCAAAACATACATGTCGAAGAGGGCTACATTATACGTTTCAATTGCCTATGGATAAAAAAGAAAGCATGGTAACCTCTGGTTTTCTTTTTACCATGGCACTAAGAAATGTTTGAAGAACTTATGCAGAACTTTTTTATAAAGATCCTATTAAAATTCCATTTGGGCGCGTATACCTTTAAACAGTAACAGGGAGAAACAGGAAACAAACCATACAACAACCATAACGCCATAAATACAAAATATTTTTCTTTAACAACAGATTAGACATAGATTAGACGACTACTGTTTAATTCTAGATTCTGTCATGCCAAAATATTCTGTGGTAATATGCCATTTTAAAAAAGGGGATATTGTTTACAAACTTCTACGTCACTATATACATCACTACGTCACGGTTGCTAATGCTGTTCACGTGCTGAGTCAATGGTTTTAAGCTATCAGGAACGATAGTCAGCCAATCAAATTTTTCTTCACGAGGGTTTCATTTTGGCGGCAATAATCCAGTATTTACGAAAAAGCTGAATAACCAACTGTGATTAGCCCACGCCACATTTTTTGTCAAAAACTGCGGTTTAAATACTTAAGAGATGTTCTATAAGTTATGAACAGTTGCCCTTGGTCACCAGATACCAAAACTCGTTAAAATTGGACGTATCAGTACAATTTGATAACGCTTGGCACGCATATGTATATGCACACGTAGATGCACGCACACCCACACCTAAGAAAACGGGTCACTTGGAAAGTTATAGATAACCCGCCATTTTTAACACATGTTGACTCAGTTTGACGCCTCTGTATAAGTCACTTTTTGAAACCATTGTGATAAAAGACTGATTAATTGTAATAAATTCAGTCATTGTGATTTATCATAACGGTTTCGGAGCTATGCAATTTTAAAATTTTCCTTTTCTCTAGTTTCTTTGTTCCTTTTCGGTATATTTATTCAAATATGGTTTGGTCTAAGTATAAGTAATGGGTTCAAAGGGCTGCCCAGTGTTTACATTGGTAGTGTAAATGTGGTGATATGTAACAAACAGTGCGTATACCAGACAAACCGCATGCTAATTTGTCGGGCATGCTAATCAGGATCAAAACTGTTTGCAAAAGTCCAAGCCTTGAGAGCTCCACCAGTTCCCGACATTTACGACATACAAAAGTCACATGACAAGGACTGATATTTCCATACAAAATATACATCTACAAAAGAACTACATTTATCGTTGTAATGTGTGAAGTCAGCTTAACTTTGGTCTTACTATTAAAAGGACATGTAAGAGTCATGCAGGAAACACCGCATGCAAAACACACAACCGCCCAAACAGCATCACGACTACAAACAGCAATTTTACATGTATATAAAAGACACAAAGAGATGCACAGACATAACAAACAAGCAATATGGGGAAGAGGTCTGCTTAAAAAAGCAATTTGTTGCGAAAGTCTGTTAACCCATTCTCTCCTACTGATGCATTTTTGCGTCTATGTAAAACTCATTCTTTGAAACCATTGCGATGAATAGAGCATTTGCTCCATAGGAGCAAATGCTCTATTTATCACAATGGTTTCAAAACTACACAACTCTAAAATTCTCCTCTCTGTAGTTAGTGTTCCTTTTCGGTAGATTAATGCAAAGATATTGGGTGTAACGGTTAAATGAGTGTCAAGCAGATAGAATCCTAATGTGGCGTCCGGTAACACTGCGTCTCGTCTGTACACATAGCTGTTTGCTAATAATGTATAACTTACGTCACAATTAGAAGGAAAGGGACTGGTTCAGGTAAAGTCGTGTTCGAACTACCAACTAGTTATAGAATGGTAGTCTACCAGTCTGGTGATTGGACTTATGGTTAGGAATCATTCGGAACTGTGCCTGCTAATAATGGGCATCGTAAGTCATACTGGCTGGCTCTTTCAAAAAATCTGACATTTAAATAAACATTAACTTTACTTAAGTTTTACAAAATTCATTATTGTCGACTAGTGATAATGGAAACTTACTGGGCAAATTGGTAAATGTAGGGGCTTGGTTCAGATCAATGTTGACTGTTAGCGTGCCGGTGGCTGTCTCGCCTCTACCGTCATTACATTCACACGTCACCAAATACTGTGTGGTGGCGGACGTGAAGCCCGGAGATGCCCGGCTTAAGATCTCGAACACTGTAAAATATACAATAGAACCTCTCTATAGCGCTCCTTTTAAATTCAAATCGAAAGGAGACAAATCAGAGAAACCTACTGTAGGAATGTCTGCCATAACCCTTTCCCTCATATTTCACGCATTTGCAAACAGAGTAGACCCAGATCAGACGGCTGATCAAGGTCTTTGCTGATGAAATTTGATATATCTGTTTCTTTAGTTTCCAAAATGGCTGTAATGTTCCAACTTCCATATTTCATTATAACTATTTTTGAAAATTCAGAAGGTATTGAAATTTGGTCTAAATATGGAACAAAGAAAGGGTTAAAAGTTGAACCCTTTAATTTCATACAAGGTAAACTCGTCCAAAATGAAATTTGGAACCCATCATTCTGTCATGTGGAGGGTTCCAGCAAAAAAGGGGTATGCTGGTGAAAACCTTTGACGTTGAACTTAAAGCAAATAGTACAGGGCCTGGTTTGTACCTACAATTTACCATTGTAATATATTTGTTACGAGAAAAAATACATTCGTGTTTATCTATTAGTACGCCAATATATAATTATTTTTAGTTAACGAGTTTGATATAAATGATGATATTTAAGCATAAGTGTTAGATCACCTATTTGTGAGAACATATTGCAAAGAAAACAGCGGACAGGATAAGACGCCGTGTCTAACTGATCAGAATCTCTTTTGTCTGTCACTCACCAAACACGGCAACAATCTGTACGTCACTGTTGCAAATGGTGCAGACCCAGTTCAAAGACTATACATGTAAACACTGCTAAACATAAAGCACAGGAGCCGTGAAATATGTGTCCTCTCTATTTACAAAGGCGTGAAAGGTGTTTGTATTAAGGGTTAAAGACAATATGATACCCCTTCAAGAGCGATCGTGGTGCATATATCAACCCGCCCCGGGTGTATTTGATATTATACCTGCTTCTACTGCAGATAGTCGCCCCGCGCATGTATAAGATATAACTGCTTCAACTGCAGATAGCAGCCCCGCGCATGTATTAGATATAACTGCTTCAACTGCAGATAGCCGCCCCGCGCATGTATTAGATATAACTGCTTCAACTGCAGATAGTCGCCCCGCGCATGTAATAGATATAACTGCTTCAACTGCAGATAGTAGCCCCGCGCATGTATAAGATATAACTGCTTCAACTGCAGATAGTCGTCCCGTGCATGTATTAGATATAACTGCTTCAACTGCAGATAGCAGCCCCGCGCATGTATTAGATATAACTGCTTCAACTGCAGATAGCCGCCCGGTGCATGTATTAGATATAACTGCTTCAACTGCAGATAGTCGCCCCGCGCATGAAATAGATATAACTGCTTCAACTGCAGATAGTCGCCCCGCGCATGTATAAGATATAACTGCTTCAACTGCAGATAGTCGCCCCGCGCATGTATTAGATATAACTGCTTCAACTGCAGATAGTCGCCCCGCGCATGTATTAGATATAACTGCTTCAACTGCAGATAGCCGCCCCGCGCATGTAATAGATATAACTGCTTTAACTGCAGATAGTCGCCCCGCACATGTATTAGATATAACTGCCTCAACTGCAGATAGTCGCCCCGCGCATGTAATAGATAAACTGTTTCAACTGCAGATAGCCGCCCTGCGCATGTATTAGATATAACTGCTTCAACTGCAGATAGTCGCCCCGCGCATGTATAAGATATAACTGTTTCAGCTGCAGATAGCAGCCCCGCGCATGTATTAGATATACCTGTTTCAACTGCAGATAGCCGCCCCGCGCATGCATTAGATATAACTGCTTCAACAGCAGATAGTCGCCCCGCGCATATATTAGATATAACTGCTTCAACTGCAGATAGCCGCCCCGCGCATGTAGATCTATTAGATATAACTGCTTCAACTGCAGATAGCCGCTCCGAGCATGTATTAGATATAACAGCTACATATGATGTAAATTGGTAGTTTTAATCGGAAATGCCTGCAACATCAATCAGACATAATTCAAAGCCGGAGCGAGATAAAAAAAAAAGCCAGTGTAGGCGGGACTTGGTTCATATTCATTCTTGATGACTGAGATTAATAGTTACCATTTGATCCTGTGAATGTTTCTTGTTCAAAAAACACAGTAGCGATTGTGGGGGCCGGAGAGATATCTGTAACGTCACAAATGACATCATCATCTGCGTTGTTGTCGCTGGTAGTAAGACGTATTAATGTCGTCTCTATCAATGTATCTTCATGGATTGACACTGACACTCCAAGATTGTCGATGGTTATTGGCTGATAAAATATACTTACATTCTAAATGATTAAATTTAGACCAAACAACTCTGAGCAGAATAAAATCCTTCGGTATGACTGTGTCAAGTGGGGCAGAATTATAGATCTAGACAGAGCTACAGATAAAGGTGCGTACTTAAATAGGCTACTAAATCGTCATTTCTACATCAAACCCTATACTGTGACCACAATGTTATGGGAGATACATTCCTAGTTTGTACCCAAGGACTAGAACCAGCTAACATTCTGACAAAAACATTAGGAAATCTATATGAAGACTATAGTATATGTTATACCATATCGACGCAGATCTGAAATTCGATGGACTGGATTGAGAGTATCATAGAGATTGGTAACGACGCGTAAGGGACTCGTACAAACAATGTGTAAGGGACTCGTACAAGCGCCCTCTTTATTTTCTAACAGTCATTTTGTTGGATCCTCAGTTTCTGCGACGTCAACTGCACTCACACGTCCAGAATAATTTCCGTCACCGGACAGTTCTAGAATTTAAGAATATTTGTTCTGGAAGTTTGTTTTCCTTTTGTTTTCCACGATCATATCCTTTATGGATATCTATCCAATTAGAGAGCAGGTTTGAATTTAAAATTCATGACATGGTCACGCGATCGATAATAATTGTCAGTGTTTTAGAATATATGGTTTCTACATGAATGTCGTATTAAATAATTTCCAGGGCTGCGTTTTAGGATGAAACAGACTCGAAGAGTTTAACATTTCTTAACTCAAACATCAAAAGTCATTCACTTATGAAATGTATTTCGAAGCACATTTGGCTAGTAGTTGGTTTAATTATGACATTTTGTCCGACTTGTTGTCAGTCTAGTCCTTTTTGCACCCCTTTCTTTCTGAATTAACCCTGCAATCTGTTTCAGTTTTCATGTACTCCCGATTTGTTCAATTTTTTTAGAAATCTTTTACCGAGTGTCAACAGTATGGATCCTGATGAGACGCCGTGTTAATCGGTGTTTCATCTGGATCTAAGTTGCTTGAAAAGTCGTTGTCTGATCTGAGACTGCACTATTTTTCGTGGCGCATTTTTAAGGCATTGGCGGTGAAAGGGTTAAGCTAGAGAGGTTCCAATGTAGAATACTTCATTTCACACGCACTGGGTAATTGATGCCAAACAAATATGTCCAGCTTGTCACCTATGATAACCTTTGTAAAGCTTAACATTTTGGGGGACATCTCTATATTTAACCCTTTGCTCCATAAATACGCCTTCCAACGCCTTTACAAACAGAGAAGACCCAGATCAGACGGCTCCTATAGGAGCCGTCTGATCAGGGTCTGCTCTGTTTGCTTATGATATAATACAGATCTGACTCTACAGCTTCCGCCATGACGATATAGTCATGTGTTTCATACCTAATAATAAAAATTCAGCTAATTGATATTCATGACGTCATTATTTCTTACATAAATATTCATGGAGGAAAGGGTTAAAACGTTGAAGATTTTAAGGCATAAACATAGATATCTACATGTCTCCTCTAAAGGATAATGTATTGAAAACAGAAGAAATTGACACAGACGGATAGCGGCGGAGAGGAAAGGGGTGATAATGCGAGAAAGAGAAACATATTGGAAACAGAAACAGTTAGATCGGAAAAAAGGGAGGGAGAATAGTAGTTGAGTAGTCGATAAGAAAGAAAACAAACGAGAGAGGTAAACCTACATAATTAACTGCCTCTACATTGACTGTAAGCGAACATGAACCATAAGTACAACTGGACGAATGGTAGATATAAGCTACAAGGCTGTACGATGTTCCTGTCAGTGCGGCATCAAGGGCCTTTGTAGTAGTTAACTCCCCTGCAGCAAGAAAGAGAGAAATGCATGAAAGAAGACTGCGACAACGACGGCAACGACGACGACGATGCTTTGAACTGTTACGGAGTTAAGCAACGGCCTCCGCGCTAATTGGATGATGTGTGACCGCCAATGTGCGCCGCGCTAACTGAATGATGTGTGACCGCCAATGTGCGCCGCGCTTACTGGATGATATCTGGCCGCCAATGTGCGCCGCGCTAACTGGATAATGTGTGACCGCCAATGTGCGCCGCGCTAACTGAATGATATCTGGCCGCCAATGTGCACCGCGCTGACTGGATGATATCTGACCGCCAATGTACGTCGCGCTAACTGAATGATATCTGGCCGCCAATGTGCGTCGCGCTAACTGAATGATATCTGACCGCCAATGTGCGCCGCGCTAACTGAATGATATCTGACCGCCAATGTGCGCCGCGCTAACTGGATGATATCTGACCGCCAATGTACGCCGCGCTAACTGAATGATATCTGGCCGCCAATGTGCGCCGGGCTAACGGGATGCTGTGTGACCGCCAATGTGCGCCGCGCTAACTGGATAATGTGTGACCGCCAATGTGCGCCGCGCTAACTGAATGATATCTGGCCGCCAATGTGCACCGCGCTGACTGGATGATATCTGACCGCCAATGTACGTCGCGCTAACTGAATGATATCTGGCCGCCAATGTGCGTCGCGCTAACTGAATGATATCTGACCGCCAATGTGCGCCGCGCTAACTGAATGATATCTGACCGCCAATGTGCGCCGCGCTAACTGGATGATATCTGACCGCCAATGTACGCCGCGCTAACTGAATGATATCTGGCCGCCAATGTGCGCCGCGCTAACGGGATGCTGTGTGACCGCCAATGTGCGCCGCGCTAACTGGATGATGTGTGACCGCCAATGTACGCCGCGCTAACTGGATGATAGTATCTGGCCGCCAATGTGCGCCGCGCTAACTGGATGATATCTGGCCGCCAATGTACGCCGCGCTAACTGGATGATATCTGGCCGCCAATGTGCGCCGCGCTAACTGAATGATGTTTGACCGCCAATGTACGCCGATAATGCACATTACAGTTGTTGGCAGCTGCATGTTGGAGACAATTGCCAGTGAGGAATTGCCTTACCCACGGTAATTACCGGCTTTGTTCCAACTTTGCAAACCTTTTGATTAAACACCTCTACATATTACCACCAATATCCCAACTTTTTAGTTCATATCTTCAAGTTACCTGTGTTTTCTATACTGTTGAGAAAATAGGAAGCAAATGTTTCACCAACTTATTTAAAGAAAGGCAAAGTAGAACTTAATTTGATAAATAATGGGCATCATGAATGATTTTAGTTTATGAAGTGCATAATCTGGATACATACCTAATTCATTGACAAGCTGATATCAAGTAATGATTGAACAATTATTGACTAATTGGCTGCTTAGGATCATGATCGTAAGAATTTTCAGAGAATGTAATTAATCACTTAATCCTGAATGCAATTAATCAAAAGAATGTTAGAATTGTTTTCTGTTACAGAAAACAACTGATTAATGGATTTCTTAGGTTTAGTATCTTAGGTCAACTTTAATATCTTATTATTATTCCTGTTGATATGGCAAATGCATAAGTCAACATCAGGTTAATTGAAAACCATCTGACATTAAACACAGTGTATACACAAATCAGCTACCGCATCGAAAACGCATCTTCTTATCAGGGCCTAAATTGTTAAGTCACCCATTTGTCAGGGCCTAAATTGTTAGTCACCCATTTGGGTCAACACTGTCAACTACTGCTGTAAACAGTGTCGACCCTGATCAGCCAAAGCGTTTCGACATGATGGCTGATCAGTATTTAAAATGTCTGAAATGTTTGAAATGTTTCATTCCGCGATATGACTCATAGACAATGTATAGTAAATGAACGTGGTATGACACAGGTATGGCACCCATTCTGTATACAGTACAATGTATATGCTTTGAAACTACATCTCATCACAATGAATCAAGTGATATATTCTAAAATAAAAGAAAATGCATCACATTTATTAATGTGTTACCCATGCCCCATTCTTGTATTTTGTTTTAGCAAGGAGCAACATCCAAATATAACTTCTGCTAATAATAGTATCGATAGTTATTATTGTTATCATCATATCATCATCATCATCATCATCATCATCATCATCATCATCATCATCACAATAAAAATAGTAATAGTAATAAAAATAAATTAAAAAAATAAAATAATAATGAATGATGGTGATGAAAATAATTATAGCAGTAATGATGCTGCTATGTAATTTATCATTTTAAGCTTGGCAAATATAATTTCAAAATATTGTAACGCAATCTCTTGGAGAATATGTAAAGTGCTCGTATACCTGAATTACTTCCAATTGTAAAGTACTCCATTTGTTCTGATGAAAAACTAAATGTACACGAGGTGTGTCCCGACGTGGCGCTGATGTCAAACAATTTCCCCCCTGTGGCGAACTCGGTGGTTACGTTAGTTACCTGATCCGAACATGTTGGAACGTCCCCACAGTTTGCTGAAAGTGCAAGTTTTCATGCTAATCACGTATTGGCTAGCATCTTCGAATAGCTTGTATTTAGATGAAACTCTTCGTCTGAACAGGATCAAAGATGTCAGTAGTTTCTCAAAAGATTGGACGAATCGGAAAGCACTAACCTTTGTCTTGGTGAATTTCAAAATACATTTCTTTTTCTTTACCAATGTCCTGTTGTATAATTACATATATCTTCACTGTCTACAAATATTTATATGTGCAATCTATGCTCCGGAGTGCACTGGTTGCATAATCAACTTGTAAATAGTACAGACCCTGCAGGAGCTGTCCCACCAGGATCTTCACTATTTACAGGTAGGTATATTGAAATGAACAACAAGAGAATGATTACATTTAACCCTTCGCTTGCTATTCACGTCAATATACCTACCGGTAAATAGTGAAGACCTAGATGAGACAGCTCCTGCAGGAGCTGTCTCATCAGGGTCTGCACTATTTACAAGTTGATTGTGCAACCAGTACACTCCACGTCAGTGATTGCACAGCGAAATACTTGTACACAGTGAAGGTATATGTAATTATACAACAGGGCATGGGTAAAGAAGGAGAAATGTATTTTAAAATTCAGCAAGCGAAGGGTTAAAAGACAAGTGTCTCCACGAAGAGGTAACCTTTTCAGAGGTTTTACATTCCTTGCTCGATGAATATTTCTACAAAATTAGGAATGTTATTTCAATGACATTATTTTTGACTTGGCAAACAGCAGAGAATCAGATATTTAAAATATAAGCAAACGTAAACGGCATGTTCTGATCAGACAGTTCATGTTTAGCTGTCTGGCATATTCTGATCAGACAGTTTCTGTTATAGCTGTATGATCTGGGTCACCTTGTTTACAATGGTGTAAATATCGAGATTATAAAGAAAACGGTTTGGCGTTCAAAACGAACGTCTCAGGTAAATCTTAAACAATATATACATGTCACTTACCGTGTGAATAGTGTTGCTATGTTCTGACTAAATACACACTCTCAAAATTACTATTGGGCTAATCATGTTTATAGTATACCGATCAATGATTTTGGAGCTTTCTTCGTTAGATAAATTTCATATTCGATATCGTCACGAGTGGTTAAATCACACCCGGTGACCATATCAATAGTTCGTCTTAGCCTGTTCTGTATTGATGTAAGAAATAATGACAACATGAATATTTATAAGCTCAATTTTTATAATATAAAACTGTTCAATGGAAGGGAATCAGATCTACATGATGTCATCAGCAAACAGAGCAGACCCTGATCATACGGCTCCTATAGGAGCCGTCTGACCAGGGTCTACTCTGCTTGCAAATACATGCTTGAAAACACGTTTATATGAAGGAAAGGGTAAAAATGACATTTTCACTTAGAATTCGTCAATATGTATATAATAAACAGAATAACCAACTTATTTAGGTTGACATTAAACTTATATGCCACGAGTATCTGTTGTTATCCGTTTAAAAACGAGTCCCAAATGTGTTATTCTATAACAGATATTAAATATCATGCAGAAATCACATAAAACTACTGAAAATATCCTACAGTTCATTTGGATGGTGAGCGTAGCGCAGATCTCATTCCGTCGTTCATGGGAGCAGATTTCGTCAGTGTGAGTTGTGTTAGCTGTTGTATTCCACTGATATGTTGTCATGCTGATATTGGCCAGATTGTCTGTGGACAAAAGAATAGAACAGAATAGACAACAAATGAACAACGTCCGAAAAGCAATGTCAACAGCCTTGTTGAAAATACAGTCTCCAGTGTGGAAATTTCAACAGCCTTATTGGAAACGCAATCTCAACTGTATAAATGTTAACAGCCGTATTGGATACACAGTCTCGACTATATATTAATGTCACTAGCCTTATGGGAAACACAGTCTCGACTATATATTAATGTCACTAGCTTTATGGCAAACACAGTCTCGACTATATATTAATGTCACTAGCCTTATTGGAAACACAGTCTCGACTATATATTAATGTCACTAGCCTTATTGGAAACACAGTCTCGACTATATATTAATGTCACTAGCCGTATTGGAAACACAGCCTCCTCTATATATTAATGTCACTAGCCTTATTGTAAACGCAATCTTCAGTTTATAGATGTCAACAGCCTTATTGAAAACGCTGTCTCCAATGCATAATTCGTATGCAACTTATTAATGTCAGCAACTTTATTGAAACACAGTATCCAGTGTATAAATGTCAATAGCCGTATTGAAAACGCAATATCTCCACTGTATAAATGTCAGCGTCCTTATTGAAAACACAGTCTCGAGTGTATAAACGTCAACAGCCTTGTTGAACACACAGTCGTCAGTGTATAAATCGTATTAACCTTATTAAAATATAGCACCCGGTGTATAAATTATAAGGAACTAATTAACGTAAACAAAGATTATTCATGTAAACTAGCAATGTGTCCAAAGGACACTGCTGCCCCCAACCTCAACTTTATCACATTCCAAATGTACAAACACGTGAAGTTTCATTACGTGTGACACAAACTTAGAATTGCCAATTAATCTACTCTGTTTGTAGCCCAACCATTGAGTACACTAGCGATAGGTGTATACAGTTTGTTTCACTTAAATATGTTTTCGTTTTACATGCAATTCACCACAGTATTTGCAATCGTGGTTGTTGTAGATTAGTCGGAGAGGGGTGCGTTTATTTACAAGTTGTTTGTCTTTTAGGTTGGGGATGGAATAGTGTGAGACTGGGCGCCCCTAAACCTGTTCAAACTCCCAGTGACCAAGGCGGTACTTCCATCTCCCTCCCCCACCCTTATGGGGTGGCAAATACAGTGGTAAATTGCATGTAAAACGATAAAATATTTAAGTGAAACAAATTGTATCCACCTATCGCTAGTGCACTCAATGATTGGGCTACAGAGTAACTGTAGAACGATTCTTAAAGTAGGAGATCCTTCGAAAGCAAAAGTAGCAATGCACAAAGAGAAACTTGCAGACTCGGTTTTACTGAGTCTGTTCATGAGTAGTAATTAAAAGGGCAACACTACTCATGCCCCTAGCACCGGCTTAAGCAGTATTCAATTTTCAAAGCAAATAACATCGAAACTAATGATCCCGAAGGACTACAAAGTATAACAACACTGAGAATGAAGTGCGGGGCTACTTTTTACGGCCGCCACACAAGCACTTAACACCTACTGTTGTGAAGTACATAAATTCTGAAAGTAGGAGATCCTACTAAAGTAATAAAGGGTACGACAAAAACGAAAAAGCACAGATATCCGACGTCCTCCTTTCGTTTCCGGATTAAAAGTTTTCTTAGTGCATGGTATCTATATCCTTACTTAAGCAGCTTTTCAGTTAAAATGAGAATTCGACTGTTAAAATCGTCAACAGATGAACAAGCTCTAGTAAAGCGAATAAGTTGAGATATATAAATCCCGTAAGAAGGGGCACGGCGAACATCTCCGTCAAGATGAGGGAAATTTACAATATTAAAATAAAAATCATCTCTTTTGTCATATATTCAACATTCAAATTGAAGGATGAGTTATTGACATCAACTACCCATGTTCAAATACAGACTGGCCGCAAGAAAGCCACTATCCCCGACCACCCGCTTGTCTGCACGACTAACTGACCGATTCCGAGTGATTCCGGTACACCACCTCAACTCAGTCTATCTGTTATAGCCGCATTTGAACAAAAGAATTGCAGGCCATGGCAGAAACTGTAGAATCAGATATATCTATTTGTATAAGGAAACTGAACAGACCCTGGCCAGACAACTCCTACAGTTCCGAGCTCCTTCAGTTCCTAGCTGTCTGACCAGACGACTCCTACAGTTCCGAGCTGTCTGACCAGACGACTTCTACAGTTCTGAGCTATCTGACCAGACGACTCCTACAGTTCTGAGCTGTCTGACCAGACGACTCCTACAGTTCCGAGCTGTCTGACCAGACGACTTCTACAGTTCTGAGCTGTCTGACCAGACGACTCCTACAGTTCTGAGCTGTCTGACCAGACGACTCCTACAGTTCCGAGCTGTCTGACCAGACGACTTCTACAGTTCTGGGCTGTCTGACCAGACGACTCCTACAGTTCTGAGCTGTCTGACCAGACGACTCCTACAGTTCTGGGCTGTCTGACCAGACGACTCCTACAGTTATGGGCTGTCTGACCAGACGACTCCTACAGTTCTGGGCTGTCTGACCAGACGACTCCTACAGTTCTGAGCTGTCTGATGAGGTGTTATCTATGGAGTAAATGGTTTAACGTTGCAATTTTTAATTATTGCTGATTCGTTCATGTTTATGAGAAGCATTGTCCGATAATCAAACAGCATTAAATTTAATGATACTTCGAGTTATTCCGGCGGTTCGTCAGTGCCAAAATATGCTTATTGGCCATTTATGAAGAAACAAAAAGATGAAATAGTGGCTCGAATACCTTAGTTAACACTGTGCTAAGTAACTACTTACTGTAATAATTTGCGGCGAGGGAGCCGTTGAACCATAGGTAGTCCGTGGGCCCGAACACGTGTTCTAAGATAATGTCCTCATTCTCATTGTCTGAATACCGTATAGAAAATATCGTGTCGTAGTGGGAAATCGCATCTGTGTCCTCGGTGATCGTCACTGAATAAAACATTATACACAACAGGTATCTACAATATTACATTATACACAACAGGTATCTACAATAAAACATTATACACAACAGGTATCTACAATATTACATTATACACAACAGGTATCTACAATAAAACATTATACACAAAACATTGTACACAATGTGTATATACAATAAAACATTATACACAAAACATTGTACACAATGTGTATATACAATAAAACATTATACACAAAACATTATACACAACATGTACAGTTCGATATCTCAAACTTCAAGGGACCATACAAATTAGTTCGAGATAACAGAGGTTCGAGTCAATCGATTTATAATTCACAGCTTCATGCAGGTCTACAGTAACGCTGAAAGCTCATGTAGGAGCTTTAAGCATTACTTTAGACCTGCATTAAGCTGTCACGTGTGTTTCTTGATATATATAGTGATACATTTTAGAACAATTCTGTATTGTAAATTTAGGTAGGGCTAGGGTTTTAGTCGAGTTATCCCGAAAGTTGAGTAATCCGAGTTCGACATATCGAAGTTCAACTGTATATACAATAAAACCTGTCTACAACCTGTCTACAACCTGTCTACAACCACCATTAAAATTAGATATAAGTCGGGGGTAAGACCAGTTCTCGGAGCTATCTGCATTGCTTTCATCTTGCATTAATGATTATGCAACATTCAGCTCTTATTGACCTCCATCTTTATTCATTATATGGTAGCTATAAGCTGGTTCTACAGTATTAGTGTAAACGCACCATTTATTAGGTCTCAATGCACATATGCAATTCATGATTTCTCAAGGCACATGCACCATTCATGGTTCCTCAAGACCCATGCACCATTCACGAATTCTCAAAACCCATGCACAATTTATGATTCACCCAGGCCTATACACAATTCATGATTCCTGAAGGCCGGTGCATCATTCAAAATTCCTCATGGTTAATATACCATCCATGATTCATCCAGGCCCATGAGTCCTCAAGAGTCATACACCATTCATGATTCCTCTAGGCCTATGCACCATTCATTATTCCTCAAGGCTCATACACCATCCGTGATTTCTCCAGGCCCATGCACCACACATGATTCCTCAAGACTCATATACCATTCATAATTCTCCAAGACTCATGCACCATTCTTGCATAAAACGTGCTGTTGTTGTCCCGCTAGACCATGTATTAACAAGGCGATTCTCGTGCTCACGCGCTGTTGTTGACCGGTTTTAATTATACCTATTCGGGGCCTAATGTAAACAATGGACGCCAACGCTAATATAGCGTTTGGCCAAAGCTAGATGAACGGTGCGAGTTTTTCAGGGGCACCGACAATGAACTGCTTTTAGTGATAGACATATTGAATGAAATCCTGTGTAAACGATATTTGATACAATCGTAGAATAATGTCAGAAAGAAAACAAAAGAGTGGCCCGGAAACTGCATAAATCGAACGAACGGAAGTGTCAAAGAAGTGTATAGTTTTGCTTGTATTTGGAAGAAATAAATTGATGCAGGAAAGCAGAAAATGGGTTTATGCAAGAATAGCGTTAATACACGTTTGTTTTCGGGCAATAACATCTGCAGTGTCCCTTGGGAATGTTGTTGCCCTCGCCCATCGGGCTCGGGCCAACAACAGTCCCTCGGGACACTGCAGATGTTATTGCCCGAAAAAACGTGTATTAACCCTCTATTGATGTGTTCTTAAGGCTCACGCACCAATTATGATTTCTCAAGGCTCATACACCATTCATGATTTCTCAAGACTAACACACAATCCAAAATCTCTGAAGGCACATACACCATCCATGAATCCTCAAAAGTACAAATATGAGTCATGCAGGAAACACCACATACAAAACAAACAGCCGCCTGAACAGCACCACACCAAGAAAGCACAGCAAATGTACATAACTATCGAAACACAAAGAGACACATGAAGACAAAAACAACAAACAATAGGGGAAGATGGAAGTACCACCTTGGAACGGTCAGTTACAATATTCGCGAGGTGGTGGGGTGGGGGTTAAACCGGTGTAGGGGCACCCAACCTCACACTTATTCCATTCCCGTCCTGAAAAAACAAACAGTGTAAATAAACATATCCCCTCTCCAACAAATCTACAAAAACCGCGATGGCAAATACATTGTTAAATTGCATGATTTAAGTGAAAACAAACTGTATCCACATATCGCTAGTGCACTCAATGATTGAGCTACAAACAGAGTAACTGTAGACAAGAAACCACCAATGTCGGTATGGCCGGATTGCCGATTAAAGTGATATAGATGAACAGTCAATCATTATACATTTCTGCATCAGCAGATGATGAAGGCATAATAAATAGGTAAACATATTCCAATTGCATGTAATGAGGCCCTCATTATGACTCCACATGTTAAAAAGGTCAACCTAGAAATTCATTGAAGCGTAAAAAAACAAGAGATGTTTGTAAAACATGTATACCCCACAGACCCCCTGACCTTTGATCTAGTGACCTCAACTATAGAGGTCATCTAGTGGTCATGACTAATCACCACAGCAACTTTGAAGATCCTAAGCCAAACCACTGATCATTTATTGATCTGAAAACATTTCACAAGTTAAGGTCATGGTGACCTTGACATTTGACCTGAAAAACAATAGGAGTCATCCAGTGGTCATGACCAACTACCACAGCAAGTTTGAAGATCCCAAGCCAAACCCTTCAGCAGTTATTGATCGGAAACTATTTCACCAGTTAAGGTTATTGTGACCTTGACCTTTGACCTAGTGTCCTCAAAACAATAGGGCTCATCTAGTTGTCATGACCAACCACCACAGCATGTTTGAAGATTTTAGGCTAAGTCGTTTATTAGTTATCGATCGGAAACCATGGAAATTCTCTAAGTCATTGAAGCGTACAAACTAGGTTCATCATAACCTGCTAACCTATGACATGCAATGTGACCCTCATTATGAACCCACATGCCACGTTTGGTTACAGTAGGTTTTATACTTTGGCTATAACTAACACAAACAAAAAGGTCAACCTGGAAATTCTCTAAGTCATTGAAGCGTGAAAACTATGTCACAAAGGGATCATAGTAACCTGCTAACCTATGACATGTAATGTGACCCTCACTCTAAACCCATATGCCAGGTTTGGTTACTGTAGGTGTTAAACTTTGTCTATAACTAACACAAACAAAAAGGTCAACCAGACGGACGGCCGGACGGACGGACGGACGGCATTCCCCAATCCCCGTAAGGTTCATGCACCATTCATGATTCCTCAATGCCCATGTACCATTCATGATTTCTTAAGGCTCATGCATTATAAATGATTTTTAAGGCTCAAGTACCACTCGTCAGTTTTCAAGACCAATTCACCATTCATGACTCCTCAAGGCTCATGTACCATTCATGAATTCTCAAGACCAATACACCATTCATGATTCTTCAAGGCTCATACACCATTCATGATTCCTCAAAACCCATACACCATTCATGATTCCTCAACGCTCATGCACCATTCATGATTTCGCAAGGCTCATATACCATTCACGATTTCTCAAGACCCATACACCATTAATGATTTCTCAAGGCTCATGTAAACTGCTTGAAGGGCAAATTTAATCGGTGAATTATTCACGATGTTTCGAAGAAAGAACAGTGAATTATATATCAAAAGTGTAGTAAATATATATTAAAAGTTTGCTCGTGACACATTACAGGACGAACTTTCATGTTTTGTACAAGAGTATACTTTCAGCAATAGGTCGGATAAAACAGTTCATAAATGAAATTAGCCATTCAAACAGTTTACACGAAACTTAAATAACCAAGGGCTTATTTGTGGTCTGTTGTAAAGATTTTTACAGATTCTTCGAAAACATTGAATCCATTGAGTAAGAATAACAGTATAATAGTTTTGTAAACTGACTGAGTAGCCAGCTCATGTAAATTGGTTTAGTAGCAGCAAGTTCGTGTAAAATGATTAGCAAGCTCGTGGAAATTGATTGGGTAGCACGTTCTTGTAAACTGATTGAGTAGCACGTCCATGTAAACTGATTCAGTAGTAAGTCCATGTAAACTGATTCAGTAGTAAGTCCATGTAAACTGATTGAGTAGTAAGTTTTATTTGTGATTTTTTTAAGAAATGTTGGAGGAAACATCATATTATTCCACGTGACACGGACTACAATATGCATATCGGATTCCACAAAACGTGTACGCTCAGTAAAATTTAAGTCAAATCGAACTTGTTCATAAATTGACGTTTTATAAGAACTGCCAAAATATACATACAGTTTGGGTACCACGTGAAGGTACTCCTACTCAGAATGATGGCTGCTGCATACACATAAGACTTTAACCCTTCGCTTGCTATTCATGTCAATACACCTACATGTAAATAGTGAAGACCTAGATGAGACAGCTCCTGCAGGAGCTGTCTCATCAGGGTCTGCACTATTTACAAGTTGATTGTGCAACCAGTGTACTCCACAGCAGTGATTGCACAGCGAAATACTTGTACACAGTGTAGATATGTGTAATAATACAACAGCGCATGGGTAAAGAAGGAGAAATGTATTTTAAATTTCAGCAAGAGAATAGTTAATATTGGGGACGGTGCCGCCATTATCTAAGTCATATAGATATACAGCAGCCACCTCATGCTGGGCGGACAAATGTACCCGGGTATAGTTTCTCCCACAGATATTCCGGTTACACTTTTACCAACTTTATCGTAGAAGACAGCACTGTTATTCAAAAGTGCTATATAAAGATGTACCTCATAATCAGCGTGAACCATGGTGTACTACTACAACTACTTTTATAAGACTCGGATAGCTGTATAAAACACATGTGTCATAGAATACTATAACTACTTCAGTGAGGCTAAAACACACATGTCATAGAATACTATAACTACTTCAGTGAGGCCCGGATAGCTGTATAAAACACACGTGTCATAGAATACTATAACTACATGTACTTCAATGAGGCCCGCATAGATGAACAGCAAACAAGCATCATGTATAATGCTTAGTAAAAAAGTGTGTCTCATGAGAAACGGTGTACCAGACGGGATTCTGCAGACAGTTGAGACACGGTGTCTCAGACGGGCCTCTGCAGACAATTAACACAAGGTGTCTAAGAGGGGGCGCTGCAGACAGTTATATTGTGCGGGCACGGATGAAAAATTGAGTAACTGTGTGCTCATATAGAGGAACCAGACCGTTTAACACTATATGCAATGATTTGAAATAGACATTTTCAAGTGACGAAAGTTTGCCAAGCATAATAAATTTTGAACAAAGCTTAATTAAACCATGATTCCGAGGTTGGAAAAGTTTTTACTTGAGTCTGTATTCATTTTCAAGCTTCTGATTGG
This sequence comes from Azorinus chamasolen, assembly GCA_963576725.1. Taxonomy (NCBI): domain Eukaryota; kingdom Metazoa; phylum Mollusca; class Bivalvia; order Cardiida; family Solecurtidae; genus Azorinus; species Azorinus chamasolen. Next base: position 98,489,054 of record OY755237.1, read on the forward strand.
TCAGATTTTGAGCTGAGTTCAAAACATGACCAATCAAATACTTGACAATGTACTCAAATTAATTTATAACCACATGACTTGGTCTATGTCGTCTACAGTTTTATCATAACACGTGTCAAATACTTACGTGGTAAATTCAGGTAAACAGGTGCTTGGTTTTGAACGATTCTGACTGTAACAGCACTGTTGATCACGACCCCATACGCATCATTACACTGTATACTTATTACATAAGTCTGGGTTATATTGTGGTTGAAGCAACCCTTGTCTGTAGGGCAGAGAAAGGCACCCCAAACGGAATACTTGAAGCCACATAGAGGGTATTGACAGGCCAGTCGCCATATTTCAAAAGCTGAAACAGAATGAGGTGTATATTGGAGGGGATCACCTTATCCCATTTATCCCTATACTATTTAGTAAAACTTGTCCAGTCCTTACTTTGGAACCCATCCGCTTTTTATGTGGAGGGGGACATACTTAGTTTCTTGAATAAGCCATTTGCAAAGATTTTCAGCAAACAGTGCAGACCCTGCTCAGAGGGCTCATTCAGAGCTCCTTCTACACGGTTTGCATATATCCCTTTAACCCTTTCCCTCATACAAACGTGTTTTCATGCATTTGCAAACAGAGTAGACCCAGATCAGACGGCTCCTAGAGGAGCTGTCTGATCAGGGTCTACTCTGTTTGCTATTAGAATTTAATAGTTATGTTTCTTTACTTTCTAAAATGTCTAGAATGTTCCACCTTCAAGACTTCTTTATAACTATTTTGTTAATGAATATTCAGTAGGTACTGAAAATTGGCCCTAAATGTAGAACAGGGAAAGGGTTAAAGGGACACTGGGCACACACATTGACTTCATTCTAACTCGACAGGGACACGGTGTAGAGAATTTTAGTAGAATAGCTTACACCAAGCCAGTATGAATAACCAACCCTATGCCGGAATGCACGTGTAAGTTTACGTAGAATAGCTAACCAAATATCATCGTGTACTTATAACTACATGTAGAATAGCTAACCCCATACCAGCATGTACTTATAGCTACATGTAGAATACCTAACCCCATACCAGCGTGTACCTATAACTATACGAAGAATAGCTAACCCCATGCCAGCATGCGCTAATAATTCTACGTAAATCATACGTCTACGCAGAAAAGCTATACCTATTCCAGCATGTACTCGTAATTCTAAGTAGAATAGCTAAGCACATACCAGCCTTAGCTCGTAACCCTACGCAAATAGTTAGACCCATGCTAGCCACTCTGTTAGACCCATGCTAGCCATTCTGTTAGACCCATGCTAGCCATTCTGTTAGACCCATGCTAGCCACTCTGTTAGACCCATGCTAGCCACTCTGTTAGACCCATGCTAGCCACTCTGTTAGACCTATGCTAGCCATTCTGTTAGACCCATGCTAGCCATTCTGTTAGACCCACTCTGTTAGACCCATGCTAGCCACTCTGTTAGACCCATGCTAGCCACTCTGTTTGCTACAGTGCGTGTTGAAGTCAAAGCATCCCTTGAACGTTTTTCATAATAAAAATAACTTTCACGACGAATGGATTATAGGCAAATTTGTTCATTAGGGAACAAGTAACAAGCTGAACATAAAGACCCATATCAGTGTTTATCAAATGGTAGTGAGCCGTTACTGTACACAGTGGTCACTTCCTCGACGTAATGTAGATTTGTTTCCTTACAGTTATAAGAATGGGTTCCCTCTCCGTTGTCCTCGTTCCGAAGTTCGAACATGTTTAGCTCATTGGGACTGATGCTGGTAATGGCGCATGTAACATTATCCTCCCAGTAGTAATTGTAGTCATACGTGATGATCCGGTGCACCCTCATCAAGTTGTCATTGTCTTCATTGATGTAGTGGGTCGCCGGTAGGCTTACAAATACAATGTCCTGGATAGACAACCACAGTATAACTTAATAAGGAATGAAAAGAAGTATTTATTTGTGAAAAACAATACTCATAGTGTATCCTTATAACGAATATAATGATATAATTTGCATGCCTAATGAAAACACGATACATCCTGGTTATGGATCTGCTGATGATTTGTCCAGGTTAAATAAGGCACATGACATACCAGGGCGATACGCAACAAAGCTGTGCGGCCTGGGTACACAGAGAAATTACATGCACTACATGTACAGTAGATACACAATAAACAATTACTTATCTCGGATATACAGAGACACAAGTTTTAACGCTATCAGTCACTCGTAAAATAGGTAGGTTGCAGTGGTTTTTAACTGTCCCATTCTGTAATTGATACAAGATTGACTCGTTAATACCAGTGTTTTTAATCGACCACTTCTGTAATTGAAACAAGATTTATCCGAAAGTAGCAATGGTTTGTAGACTCATTCTGCTACAGGGTGCTACATTTATCAGGTATGCATCCGGTATGGTATGTAAATTTAGAATTTACCCATTCCGTAATAAATACAAAATTTAACAGCAAGTAACAATGGTTTGTAAACTGACAAATTCTATTGTAGCTACACGATTTGACAGTGAGTGGCAATGATTTTTAACCGACCAATGCGTTTATAGATACAAGATTTACGTAACAGTAAGTAGTAATGCTTTTTAACTGATCCATTCATTTATAGATACAAGATTTAACAGTAAGTAGTAATGTTTTAACTGACCCATTCATTTATAGATACAAGATTTAACAGTAAGTAGTGATTATTTTAACTGACCAATTCATTTATAGATACATTATTAACCGGTTATTTCGTAGTTGTCGGTTTTATACACCAATAACATATAAACAGCCATGCAATTGTATCAACTGACACCATTAGTAGTTATAAACGTATGCAAACAGTTTGGATCATGTTCAGCCACCGACTAACTCGACGTCCAATCAGGATCAAACCAATTTGACACTCTGGTCTTGTTTCCTAACGACAAATGCAGGAAAACGTGTACAGTAAAACCTCTCTATAACGGCTATTAGATTACATAAAACAGTTTGTCTTAAAGGCAGGTGGCTGCTTAAAGCTCCTATACGAGCGTTCTGTTCTACTATCATCATGCTTTAGCAGCCACCTGCTCTAAATACCAACTAATTAACACAATTTAGTGACCGTTTTATTGTATTTCGAATATCGATACAGATTATTATTAATTTGCACCAATTCGATCCAACGTTTGAAACCCAGTGTCAAACAGGTTAGATCCATCCTAGTTACCCGGTGTCTCATCTGGATCCAAACTTTTGACATAGCGCCCAAGGAAACCGACATGTTCCTCACTCACAACTTTAAATTAGTAGTGAATTGTAACGTTGAACATAATGAACGATTTTGCATCGACAGCGATAAAGAAATCTGTGGCACCCGCACTGCCGCCGTACGACGTATCCCTAATGCTTACAGGTAGTACGATCGCCATAGAATGTTGTTGCGCTTTTCCATTGTTTTGTACTAGAATGGGGAAAGGTCGTGTTAAAATCCATCACTCAACAATCGAGCCAAAAATTTTCAACCCTATCGTATTTTTGAAGTTTTATTCCGAACAATCGATGAATACGAAAGCTCCTTAGAACGAGCATGGTTCAACAGCCATAGGCTTCGGTTTCGAACTGACGTTATGAAATATATCATATTGACCCCCTACTAAACTGTACACATCCATATACAGTTAAACTTCTCTCAACCCGAATTATTGTACAGAAGAATTTAGATACTTTTAGGCAGGTGGCTGCTTAATGCAGGATGAAAGTCGTGCAGAAAGTTCCAAGGAGTTTTCTGCATGACTCTCACTCTACATTACGCTGTCACTTGTCGCTAAGACCGATATTTATACATAGTTTCACGTCCGTTTTAGAGGGGCTTTACTGTACGGCAATTTGTTTACTTTTAGTCTCGAGGCGCATTAACTGGGCAACAAGATATCCGTGTGTGTGTCGGAGCATTATACGCCCGAAGTGTGTGTTGTCGTAACATGCACAATGTTAATATGGGAGGGGGCTCGTATTATCAAATTATCAAGCGGACAAAGTTTTTAGAGTAGACAGTTACTGTGACCTTGACCTTTTACCAACTGACCCCAAAATCAATAGGGGTCATCTACTTGCCATGATCAATCTCCCCTCTAAGTATAAAGACAGCACACCCAATAGTTATTGAGCAGACATTTTTTTGAGTTGAAAGTCACTGTGACCTTGACCATTGACCAACTGACCTCTAAATCAATAGGAGTCATCTACTGGTCATGACCAACCTTCCTAATAAGTATGAAGACAACACAGCTAATCGTTATCAAGTTATTGAGCTGACATGTGTTTTTGAGTGAAGGTAACTGTGACACTGACCGTTGACCGACTGACCTCAAACTCAATAGGAGTCATCTACTAACCATCACTTACCTCCTTACTAATTATGAAGACTTCACACCTAATAATTATCAAGTTATTGAGCGGATATTTTTTTATTAAAGGTCATTGTGACCTTGACCCTTGACCAACTGATCTCAAAATCAATAGCATTCATCTAATCACACTCACTAATTATAAAGTTATTGAGCGGACACTATTTCTTAGTTGCAGGTCACTATGACATTGACTATCTCCAAATCAATAGGAGTCATCGATAGGAGTCATCTACTGACAATCACCAACCTCCCTACTAAGTATGAAGACAGCACACTTGATAGTTGTCAAGTTATTGAGTAGACAAGATTTTTGAGTTGAAGGTCACTGTGGTTTTGACCTTTGACCGATTGACCTCTAAAGCAATAGGGGTCATCTACTAGCCATGACCAACCTTACTATAAAGCATGAAGACAGTACACCTAATTCAAGTTATTGAGCGGACAAAATTTTGAGTTGAAGGTCACTGTGACCTTGACCTTAGACCGACTGACGACACCAAAATCGATAGGGGTCATTTACTGCCCATGACCTATCTCCCTATTATGTATGAGGACTGTACACTTAATAGTTGTAAATTATTGAACGGACAAAGATGTGACTAACGGACATACAGACAGACAGACGGACAGACAGACAAGAGCCATATCATACTACGACCGAAGTTACCTTCGGGCGTATAAAAAGGAAACGTAGATCCTTTAACTCTTTAAATGCACTTGCATTTGCAAACAATGTAATCCGAGATCAGAGGGTTACTAGAGGAGCCCTTTCTTCAGGGATTGCACTGTTTTCATTTTTAACTCCTCTAGCTAGTTAAATCCTTTCATACTGAAAGTAAGTCGGTGTTAGGCAGACAGGAACAAATCTTACTACGGTATATGTGCCCTATTTTGTCTCGTTCCTGTTCTTTCTATTCTGTTGTATTAACCCACTGTGTGTGGCAGTTAGCTCAGCTGTCATAAACTGCATATAATTAAGATTTAAATATAACATCTCTTCTTAGATAAGAGGAACATTCTAAGATCTGCAGATGGCTCCACTAGGTTTTGTTTCCATATCAGGTTGTGTCATTCAGTCTCTTGTTTGTTTGTCACGGCTGTCTTATCAGAGTCTCTTGTTTGTTTGTCACGGCTGTCTGATCAGAGTCTCTTGTTTGTTTGTCACGGCTGTCTGATCAGAGTCTCTTGTTTGTTTGTCAAGGCTGTCTGATCAGAGTCTCTTGTTTGTTTGTCACGGCTGTCTGATCAGAGTCTCTTGTTTGTTTGTCACGGCTGTCTGATCAGAGTCTCTTGTTTGTTTGTCACGGCTGTCTGATCAGAACCTCTTGTTTGTTTGTCACGGCTGTCTGATCAGAGTCTCTTGTTTGTTTGTCACGGCTGTCTGATCAGAGTCTCTTGTTTGTTTGTCACGGCTGTCTGATCAGAACCTCTTGTTTGTTTGTCACGGCTGTCTGATCAGAGTCTCTTGTTTGTTTGTCACGGCTGTCTGATCAGAGTCTCTTGTTTGTTTGTCACGGCTGTCTGATCAGAGTCTCTTGTTTGTTTGTCACGGCTGTCTGATCAGAGTCTCTTGTTTGTTTGTCACGGCTGTCTGATCAGAGTCTCTTGTTTGATGGTGGTAATTGTGGTCACGTGACAAAATGGCGGTTGATTTTATTTTACGGTGATAATTTTGCAGTAAAAAGTTAGTTTTTTAGGTTTTTACGGACACTTTTTGAATAACAAGTGAACTGTATCACCAGTTTGTGCCACCACGGGTTTAATGATGGGATTTAATGGGCTATGACAAAACGTAAAAAGAGTAAAACGTCGCCTGATGGGTCTGATTCAAAGCCATCGAAACAGCGATCGAATACAAAGATGGCGTCGAACAAGGACAGTGTTAATATGAGAGGTACTGATAGTGCAAAGGGGTTTGAAAATGCAACAGGACTAAGCATAAATCAAATTACAAATGGTAATGCAGGTACTTCGGGTGTTTATTACAACACGAATACAGAGGGGCAGCAGTTGAGATCAGGTCAGTCAAATGCTTATATGGCCCCACCCACCTTTGCTTATAGTCAACAATATCACTCACCTGGACCAATGTACATGCATAATCCTGGTTCTCCGGTACTTCCGAACAGTCAAATGTTGGCGCAGCCCAGCGAATTAAGTTCCAAAATTGATTTCATAATGGCAAAGGTATCCAAAATTGACAATATTGAAGAAAAACTGTTGAAGCTCGACCAAATTGAAACACAGCAGAGCAAGATTATATCCAGGCTGAACGTAATTGAAGCGTCAGTTGTATCCAATAAAGATTCCATTGACAAGGCCATGAAAAAACTCGATGATTTAGAAATTAGCCAAACATTCATTAGTTCCAGGCACGACCAATTTGACACATCACTTAAAGTAAACAATGAGGCAGTAACGAAACTACAGGGTGAGCTAAAAGTATTGACCGAAGCAAACGAAAGTCTAAAAAATGATAGCGTGAATTTGTCTGAACAAGTAATAGATCTGAAATGTAGATCTATGAGAGACAATATGATTTTCGTCGGTATATCAGAACAAGTTCATACAACCCCCGCATCAAATACAGTCACAATGGAAACCAATAACACAGGTGCAGCGGAAGACCTATCGTATGCTGGGCGTTTGATAGCCACCGAAAACTGTAAAGAAAAGGTGTACGAGTTTTGCGAGAACGTTTTGAACATTGAAAATGTCAGAGATCATGTCCTTATTGACAGGGCTCATCGCATGGGCCGCCCTGCCCCTGGGAAAACGCGATCAATGGTGGTCAAGTTTAAAGACACCGATTCCAAACTGAAAATTAAAAATGCACTGAAAGATGTTAATTTAAAGTCCACCCCGTATGCAGTTTTCGATCAGTTTCCACAAGAGGTGCAGGAGAGAAGGAAAGCACTACTTCCGGCAATGAACAAAGCAAGGCTAGAAGGCAAGCGTGCGAGTCTAGTCCGTGACAAGCTATACGTGGACACTCGGCTGTATACACCTGGTTAGGACAGCGTAGGAGTGGGTGATGTTTCCATTGTATCTTGGAATATTGAGGGTCTTAGGTCTTGTTTGGACGATGAAGATTTCTTAAATTTTGTAAAAGATATTGATTTAGTGTTTCTAAGTGAAACTTGGCAGAAAAGGGAGAATGAATTTAGTTTGAAAGGTTTTGAGTGTTTTGATGTTCCTAGACTTGAAAGTTTGAATCGTAAAGGAAAAAGAGGTCATGGGGGAATATGTTTATTTGTAAACAAAAAGATTATTGAAGGGGTCGAAATTATTGAAAGAGACAGTACAGGTGTGATCTGGATCAAATTGCACAAGGAATACTTTCACTTTGATGAAGATATGTATATATGTTGTTTATACATACCTCCATCAAACTCAATATATTTCAATATGCATGAGATAGGTTAGTTTGAATTGCTAGAGCAAGGAATTCAAAAATATTCTAAAAGTGGTAAAATAGTAGTAATTGGTGACTTCAATGCAAGATGCGGAACCAGAACGGACATCATGTCCGAATCTGATCATATCCGAAATTTTATTCCTAACATTGAAGATAACTTTGTAGGTCAAAGTGAAATTTCTCCACGATCAAGCATGGATCCAGTTTGTAACACGTCTGGTCTAAAACTACTTGACATATGTTTGAGTAGCAGTATTTGTATTGTAAATGGTCGGAAAGGTGAAGATACTGGTGTTGGTAATTTCACTTTTATGTCGTCGAAAGGCGCTAGCCTTATTGACTATGTGTTATGTGATCATGATTTACTTGACCTTGTATCGAATTTTATTGTACATGATATATACTCATTTTCGCCACATACACTGATACAGATTAACTTTAAAATGAATACAAATCTAAAGATGGATGAAAATAGTGACAATAGCTATAAACAAAAAATTAAATGGGATAATTCAAAGAATGAAATATTCACTAATTTATTAAATAGAGAGAAACCAAGATTTCAAGAAATTGTCGATCTGATTATTTCTGGTGAAACTAGTTTCAACTCCGGAGTAAATACTTTTGCGCACACCCTGTACAATTGCTCGTACACAGTTTATGGTGTAAACACGCGAACTGGACACAGTGCAAATCGTAACAGTGTAAGTAGTCCATGGTTCACAAATCAATGTCGTGAAGCACGTGCCGAGTTGAGGCGAGCTAACAAAGAATACCGTAAGTGTAAATCAGTGCGATCACGCGAGGTCTTGTCCGAAAAGCGTCGTGTTTATCGGAAAACTAAACGTGTGTTAAAAAATAAATATATCTGTAATAAAAAAAAAACATTACATAAATTAGCGACTAACAATCCGAATAAATTTTGGGCCGAAATTAGAACATTACGGGGGGCCTCGAAAAATAACAGCACAAATTTATCAGCAGACGACTTTTTCTCTCATTTTAAAACTTTGTTTTCAGACCAAGACCTCTATTCTAATCCCGAGGTAACCGATAGGATTGGTAGTTCCAACAATACATTACATAATGTAGAACAATTGGATTGTCATATCACTGTTGAAGAAATCCGTAAGGCTATTGAATCGTTGAAAAGTAAGAAAAGTGACGGAATCGACATGTTATTACCCGAAATGTTTATAAACGGTATAGACGCTTTGTCAGCCGTTTTATGTACTTTATTTAACCATATGTTCGATAACTGTATATATCCGCAAGAATGGACTAAGGGCATAATAGTACCTGTGCCAAAAAAGGGTAATCTCAATAATGTAAATAACTTTCGTGGCATCACATTAACAAGTATTTTTTCAAAAGTTTTCTCTTTTGTACTGGATAACAGGTTGAGAAATTGGGCCAAAAAAAACAATTTATTAACGGATTATCAATTCGGATTTAGAAGTAAAAGGAGCACAATAGATTGTGCCTTTATCTTACATTCTTTCATTGAAAAGGTAATTAAACATGAAAAGAAAAAACTCCACTGTGCTTTTATCGATTTTCGAAAAGCATTCGATTTAGTTTATAGAGATGGGCTTTGGTTAAAATTAATTGAATATGGCATTTCTACGAAAATGGTTAAAATGTTACAAACAATGTATTTGAATGTTAAATCTTGCGTTAAGATAAATGGTGAATTGAGTGACTTTTTTTACACCTACATTGGGGTTAAACAAGGGGAACCATTATCTCCCTTGTTATTCTTATTTTTTATTAATGATATGCATACATCCTTGCAGTCAGATAATGTTGACCATATAACTCTTGATGATTTGCAAATCTACATGCTATTATTTGCAGACGATACAGTATTGTTTTCTTATACTAAGGATGGTTTGCAATTATTACTTGATCAGCTAAATGAATACTGCCAATACTGGGGTATAGTAGTCAATACTGATAAAACTGTTGTAATGACCTTTAAAAACAACAACAGGCCGTATATTATTGAAATTAAATATGATGGCAAATTACTTAGAAATGTAAAGACATTTACTTATCTAGGAGTCACATTATCAGCAAATGGGTCGTTTTATCAAACACAAAAACAATTGTCCGAGCAAGGAATGTGAGCATTATTTTCGATAAACTCTCTCTTTGATATTATACCCTTAAATGTTACAGAAAAGGTTAAGATATTTGATTCGATGGTATCGCCTATATTGAATTATGGCTCAGAATTATGGGGGTTTCACGTAGCGCCAGACATAGAGAAGGTTCACACAAAATTTATAAAGCAAACATTAGGCGTTAGACAAAAACAACGAATAATGCCGTTTATGGAGAATTGGGCAGACTGCCTTTGACAGTAATCAGAAAAATAAGAATAGTTAAATATTGGTATAAAATCATTAAGTCAGATAATTCTCTGATCAATAAAGTTTTCCATTCTTTACTTGGTGAAGATGGAAATGTTCTTTACAAGAATTCTTGGGCAGATAAAGTTAAAACTTTGTTATTCTCCCTAGGATTTGGTTACTTGTGGAATAACTATTCAGTTACGCATTTGCAGCTAGAAAACGTTGTCGAACGAATAGTTGATCAGTTTTTGCAATCATGGTTTGCTTATGTTGAGAATTCTCCAAAACTTGCCACATATGCATTGGTTAAAAAATGTTTTGAACTAGAAAAGTATGTCAAGTGTATCTCAAATGATAATTACCGTAAAGCACTATGCCGTTTGAGATGCTCGGCACATAAACTATTCATCGAAGAAGGTAGGTACCGAAATATTGATAGAGATCAAAGATTGTGTACCAGGTGTAATATGAATTGTATTGAAAATGAATTCCACTTTTTACTAGTCTGTCCCAAATACCAAGAATTGCGACGTAATATACTTCCCTCCTATTACTGCTCATGGCCAACTAGGCAAAAGTTCAAATCTATTATGACTTCCCAACAGTCTGGAATCCTAAATAAATTAGCAAAATTTATTTACTTAGCTAATGAAATAAGAGAGTCTGAAATCGAATCATAAACTTCAGCGCAAAATGAAAGCAATAGTGAATAAATAGCTGTTATTTAGTAAAGCATTTATATGTAAAACTGGTACAACATTCCGACATTTTGTGCGCAAATACAGCCATTGAATTCCGAACAAACAAATAAATAAATTAGTACTCACCACGCAGCCAAATAGTTACTTAAATATAGTTTCCATTTCCGACATTGAATTCACTATAATCGATTCCATAGTAACACGGCACATCTTCATCCCTTAATCCGAATGAATATGGACAAACATTGTAAATGATCGGGAAATACGGTTATTAATTGTAAACCCTCATCCTGCTGTATGCGATTGGATTGATTTTGCAACCGGATTAGTATCCCGGTTTGCGATAACCTCTATTGTACATTTGTATTTATTTTAATATGCCTATACTTACATAAATTCGGCCAATAAGAAATAAGCTATTTGATATAGAACTCTGTTCATGTACATGAATATGGTTTGACTCGAACCACTGCTTACTGAAGTTCTGTAAGCCCGCATATGCTTATATATAGCTGTACACGTATGTTTGTTAGGTATATATATTGCATGTCCTGTTCTATCCTCAAGCTCAACCTCTACTTTCGTTTCGCACGAGGTTGGGACAGTATGGGGATAGTATATGTATATGTATACATAATTATTTATGTATATTGTTAGATTTGTACATGTATAGTGCATGCATTTTTCTATCCTTAAGCTGGACCTCTTCTTTCGTTTCGCATGAGGTTTGGACGGTTTGGGGATAGTATAAGTATATGTATATATAATTATTTATGTATATTTGTTAGAGCTGTACATGTATATTACATGCAATGTTCTATCCTCAAGCTCAACTTCTTTCGTTAGTATGAGGTTGGACCGGTTTTGGGTTATTACATGTATATATATAATTATTTCAGTATGTTTGTTAGATTTGTATAGTGCATGCCCTGCACTATCCTCAAGCTCAATCTCTAACTTTCGTTTCGCACGAGGTTGGGATTGTTTGGGGATATTATATTATATATAATTAATTATATATAATTAATTATGTAAATATACATACATTTTTGTACGGGTTCCATTTGGTAGTTTCGAAAATTCAAATTGACAGATTACGTAATCGAGTTAAGCAATCTTTCTATCTCTCTCAGTTTCTCTTTGTCTCTGTTGTCAGTATGAGAGCCTATTCTTGCTAAATAGTCTATATTTATATATTCTTTATTTCCTCCAATGATGGAGATCATTTCACAAACAAGCATATAAATATGTACAAGTGCAAGTAGAGAAAGAAAATGGCAACCATTAGAACATTTCTTACATAAAGATATATAGAAATAGTTACAATATGATAATTTTCATTATGATGTTCATGAGTTTTACACAGAACATAAGTTTTTATACTGTAGAACTGGGTTACAGTTCTTACATTATAACTATGTATATAAGCTCCTTCATTACAGTTTTCATGGAGAGCTTTCCGTATGTAAATATGCATATACATACTCACATATATATATGTTTCAGTGCCAATGCAGACACAATACATGCAACACAGTTAACGCATAGACACAAAAACATATTTATATAAGCATATAATCAATAATTACATTACATTGCAGATCACTGACGTCTTGTTATATGTTCATCACTATGTGTAAGCAGTTCCTTTATTACAAACAATTACTCACAACCTTCTGTAACGATGAGTTACATTTCTCTAAAACGTGTCCATATATTTCCTATGTATCTAATGTTAAACTTTACAAAGGAGTCGAAATAATCACCCAGTTCTAGTGATAAATCTATAACAGGTGAACCAAGCATTGTGCCTATTTTCAGATACTCATTTAAGCTATTTATCCTTTCTAATACACTGGACCCAAATAGCAGGCTGATACCATCAAAATGTTTCTTATGATCATCACTGAAGTATTGACATTCAAATAAACAGTGCTTAACATCATCAGTAAAAACAATTCCACACTTAGAGCATAAATTCTCCTTCTGAAAGGAACATATTCTTGAAAGCATATTGACAACACTTCTGCACATATGTAGAACAGTATGATCTTGTCTGCAGATTCGCCATAAGTAACTATCAGTAAAGCATGCGTGTATACATAGAAAGGGGTAGTATTCCGTATTGGAAGTTAAGTCATACCATGCGGTTTCTTCATACTGACTTATGCTGTTACAAATAGTAGTTTTCCACTTGTATTTTGAAGGAAACATTCCACTCTTAATATAATCATGTAAATGATGCAGTAATCGGTATTTATTCAAGATAGGAATAATATCATTAAAATATCCAACAGTTTCGCGGTTTGATGAACAACTTTCAACCATTCGCAATAAAAATATATCCTTTGACCGAGAATGTATTGCCAGTCTGCAGAACTGTCCGAAAAGAACTAATTTCTTTCTATCAATTTCAGATATTAGAGAATAAAATTTCAAGAGGCTTTGTGCTACTACAGTTCTCGTTCTCTTTCCTAATCCTTGCATAAATTTAATACAAAATCTATGGCTCCTTTCCAAGAGTAATATATCTGAATCTGTTAAGTTATACCACAATTCGCATCCGTACAATCCTTTCGGTAAAACTATGGATTTATAAATTTTCCTACTTGTAAATGGGTGAATTCCATCATCGTGACCAACTCCTAACGACTCTAAACTCAAAAGCGTGCCTCTTATTTTGGAATTTGCATCTTTAATATTCTGAGATGTATTAAGATACTTATTGAAATTTATACCAAGATGGGTGTAATTCTCGGACTCAATAACTAGATCTTTACCTATATACCAATCTCTGTCAGAAGTTTGGTAAGCCAATTTCGTTTCATTGCATACAATGACAGAAGATTTAAGCGCGTTAAACTCATAGCGCCACTTGCACGCATACTCATAACAATAGTTCATCATTCGCTGCAATCCAAATCTAGTTAGAGCTAGTAAAACCATGTCATCAGCTGAGGCAACAGCTGGGATATGTAATCCATTCATACTAAATGCTTTAAATAACTCATCAAGGTCTTGAAGAAGTCTGTTAATGAAACATAAATACAAGAATGGCGAGCTTACGCCACCTTGCCTGGTACCGACATCAATGCTGAAAACCTCAGAATTATAGCCGTTATATAACAAACGACTTTCTACCTTATCATATAGACTAACTATAGCTTTCCATAACAATGTCCCAACACCCATTTCGTGAAGTTTATGAAATAGACCGTTATGCCATACCTTATCAAAAGCAGTTTTAACATCAAGAAAGCATAGGTACAATTTAGTTTTGCACTGTTTAGCATAATACACACTCTCGCGAAGAAGGAATGATGACATCGAGCAACTGAAACCTTTCTGAAACCCCCCTTGCAATTTACTGAGTTCAATCTCTGTATCCGATTTAATTCTTACAAGTAAAATTCTTTCATACAATTTTAATATTGATGACGATAGCGTAATTGCCCTATAACTAGCTGGGTCATCTTTCCTTTTCCGACCACCTTTATATAGAGTTATAATGTTTCCGCTCTTCATTCTAGTAGGCACATACGAATATCTTAACATCATACTAAACAGTACACTTAGTGATCTATGTAACAACTCACCACCATGTATCAAATGTTCATTATACACTGAGTCAGGACCACGTGCTTTGTTCTTCTTTAAGGTTTCAATTTCAGACGTAATTTCAGATTGAAGGACTGGTACAAAAGCAGTGCCATCGACCTGCCGCAGTTTCAGTTCATTAACAGTATCATTTACCTCCTTATAGAAGGCTGCGTCAAAACATGGCTTATCTTTATCAGAATACAAATCGCGAAAGTATAGGCCCCAATTAACAGCAATATCTTTAGGATCCCTACAGGTGACCCCATTAAACTTCATTTCAAGACTTGTGCCTTCCCGATGTCTATTTCTGCGTGCAGTTACTTTCTTCCAGAAAAAGCATGAATCTAACTCTGCAGCAGAATCAAGCTCATCGTTAAGTTGCCTCAAGAAATTTTCAGAGCATTCACGGTGATATCGTCGGAATTCACGCTTACAATTTTTATAGTTAGTATATAATTCATACGATGCATCGAGTCTATTCCTAGGACGACCATGCTGAATCCATTTGTTACGAGCTATTCTCATGTGATAATGTAATTGTTTCATATGAGTATCCCAATAAGGCTTTAAAAATGATTTAAACTTATATTTCCTGAAACAATGATCGGATGCATACCCGATCGCTGAGCAAATATCCTTATAAATCTCATCTATAACTGAATAATTATCGTTACTTGTAAGCTGTATATTCTCAACATTCAGAACATGTAATTTCTGTGATAACAGTACATTATAATTTTCTATTTCTTCAACCTTTACTCGATTCCATTTAATCGGTTGCTGTTCATTTTCATCAGCCGGTAATTTAAAACATGGGGGTAAACTAACTTCACATTCAACTGGCCTATGATTTGAAACATTAAGAGCAGAGTCGTCCAAAATTTCACACGTATGGACCAAGTCTAACATTTCAGAGGGACATAATATATGATCAATCAAAGATTCGCAACTTCCATCATAAGAAACAAATGTCGTATGTGCGCCTTGACAGATATCAAGAGAATTAATTGCAACGTAATTATTCCGCATTAAGAAGTCCCGCAGTAACTTGCTTCTGCTATCGTCTTTTTTAATAAATTTCGCTCCTTGAAGATGAGCGTTAAAATCACCAAAAATGATCACTTTGCCTCTATCACTGTATCGATATACAACATCATTCAGTTTATCAATGTACTCTTTAAAACAGTCTATACCATGATTGCTACTAGGTAAATATACCTGTATGAAGTAGACAAACGCTTTATCACATGTCTGCATTTGTATAGCAACTAAACGGTCATCATCTAATGGCAAAGTTACAATATTATTACAGTATTTCTTCTTCCACAAAAGTGCTACATCGCCTTTACCATAGTTCCTGCCTGTCGAGCACAAAGACTTGTCCGATATGCAAATACCAGTATAATCATGATGAATCGAATCTAAAAAATGTTGATCTCTATTAAGGAGCCAGTGCTCCGAGATACCGCACACATCAATGTCACGTGACTTCAAGACACTACTTAAGTATGAGCTACTATGGGGATAGTATATGTATATGTATACATAATTATTTATGTATATTGTTAGATTTGTACATGTATAGTGCATGCATTTTTCTATCCTTAAGCTGGACCTCTTCTTTCGTTTCGCATGAGGTTTGGACGGTTTGGGGATAGTATAAGTATATGTATATATAATTATTTATGTATATTTGTTAGAGCTGTACAATGTATATTACATGCAATGTTCTATCCTCAAGCTCAACTTCTTTCGTTAGTATGAGGTTGGACCGGTTTTGGGTTATTACATGTATATATATAATTATTTCAGTATGTTTGTTAGATTTGTATAGTGCATGCCCTGCACTATCCTCAAGCTCAATCTCTAACTTTCGTTTCGCACGAGGTTGGGATTGTTTGGGGATATTATATTATATATAATTAATTATATATAATTAATTATGTAAATATACATACATTTTTGTACGGGTTCCATTTGGTAGTTTCGAAAATTCAAATTGACAGATTACGTAATCGAGTTAAGCAATCTTTCTATCTCTCTCAGTTTCTCTTTGTCTCTGTTGTCAGTATGAGAGCCTATTCTTGCTAAATAGTCTATATTTAGAAGGGAATCACTTTTCTCGAATAATGTTACGGTGTATCTTATTATGAGCGGGGTGCATTTATACCGGAGCTTGATCCGATGTTGATAAGAACACTGATTAAAGTTCAGTATATATGAATCATAGTTTTCTCTCAGATTATGACATGAATATCTAATACATGCAATACCAGGTATGTAACCAAACTGGATATCAATGCTGATGCGCGGCCACGTAACAAATTGGTTTATCTATACTTTTCTACTACCAGTAATACTCTCCCTGTTATTTGAAAGCAATGTTCACTCTCTCCTTAATGCTCTTTATATGTGTTTATCAACCGCCTAGTGAAAGGCAACAAACATGTATCATGTTATGCCGAATAAAATGATTTTGACTTGACTTGATCAGAGTCTCTTGTTTGTTTGTCACGGCTGTCTGATCATAGTCTCTTGTTTGTTTGTCACGGCTGTCTGATCAAAACCTCTTGTCTATTTATCACAGCATTAAATATCTGAGCTTCTTGTCTGTTTATCACGGCATTAAATAATAAGCATGTAGTATCTGTCTGATCGGAGCATTTTGTCTGTTTTTCAGGGCTGTCTGGACAGAGCTTCTTGTATGTTTGTCACGGCATAAACCCCTACAGTGCGGGACCCGAGTCACTAATGTCCTTTGCAAACAGTGTAGACCCAGATGAGAGGGCTCCTAAGGGAGCCCTCTCATCAGGGTCTGCACTGTTTGTCATGTTACACTTTTCTTTAGAAAACATCCCTAAATATTCACTATAAGCTTGACCTATTTGAATTTTGGAAGAGTCCATTTGAAAATTCAGCGTTGTAAGGGTTAAATAATTAATAATCATGATACTGGTTGAGTCTTACGTGAATCTTAATCAGCTAAAGAATTAATTACTGAGTAGATTCTACCGTCAAAGGGTTAACACTGTAGCTTACCCAGTTGGTAAAAGTAATAGTCAGGTCCATATCACACGTGGTCGTGTAGCAGGACTCGGAGTTGCCCACTGTGACGCGTAGGGTGAAATCTTTGCTCGGATAGGATGGAAATATGCTGAGATTGCCCGTAGAGTATATCACACCTGAAGATATGAGAAACAAAAAGTCGTGACAGCCGTTAATCAACTGACAGTTGTAATCCCAGACACGCCTTTAATGCGGAATATTCCAAGAATGACCATCACTGTTTTCACGGCGCTGTCCAGTAAAAGACTTCGGGTGTACGCCCTGATCAGAGGACACTAGATCATTGCTCTACATTATATCGATCCAAAGTGTCTACAAAGAGTCAGAGTGTTAAACACTTCTTATTTACTTTTGTTCGAACAAAAGCAGACTACCTTGTCTGTGTGTAATTAATTTCTGACTGATACAAATTTCTTTGAATTAAAAATGATTTTTAGCGGTACACAATTTTCGTAACTAAAAGCATTGGATTCATGATTTAAACCCTTATAAGGCGTGTTTATTGCCAACTCTATCTGTTGTACCACTACTGAAATATCTAAACGTTTGACGTCCTGTCTTACTACGATCAAAGAACATGTAAAACGTTACTGTGATAAAATATATGAAAATTCTGGTATTAATGTTTTTTGGTCCATAAAAAATTCAAATGATGTTTTAACGAAACTTGAAAATTAATAGATAGATATTCCTTTATTTCCTCCAATATAGGAGAGTACAACATGTAATATAAACAATTGTGCAAACAGACATACATTTAGATCAACAACGTGAAACAAGAAGCAATGCAATACATGAATATACAGAACAAGACATACAGTTAGTAGGAATGAATACGGACATATACATATTAATATACATATATATTCATGTATAAACACAAATATATATACACTTCCATACACACACACGTATGTACATATATATGTAAATATACATATGTATGCACCCACGCGTGCGCGCATGTGTATACGTGTATACACGCACATACACGCACATACACATGTACGCGTATATACAATTACCAAGCGTTACTATTTGTCCGATTATCTTACCTCTTACGAAACGAAATAAAGAGATATTTGACGGCAATTTACGATACAAAAGTTATAATATAATACTATCAAAGATCCAAACATGCACCCCTTATGTATTTAACCCAAGAGATACATTAAGGAACTTCAGTGAACTACATCCCGTATGAATTACACCCACCAATCGAATGCTATATGTCTGCATTAATATGTAGCCATATACATACATTCAGTCGTTGGTTACACATATATATCATATACAATGAACCCAACTCAACACAATTGCACATTACATAAAGGTACGCTACAATAGCATAATGTATTTTCAGGACTACCTATCTGTAGGACAATGTACTATACTGGTACACTTTAACACTGACATTATGGAAAAGTAAGTTTGCAACATACACGGTTACAATATATGTGTTTGCCACAGACATATATGCTATAAAAACATATCTATTTATCTAATATAATTATAACAGAAGTCCTAATTATTTTACATGCCTGAGAATTTTAAAGCAAAACTTCCCCATCAGTTTTAAACATGACATATGTTGATCTGCATCTATTATATCTCTTAGACCTGATAGGAGACATACCATCTGCTTTTTTTCTGGAAAAACTATTAGTTTCCTATATACTCCCAATCCGTATTTTCTACAGATATTCTCCCAAAGACAGTTTCTTGATGTTGACGTTACACGGCAATGTAACGCAATATGCAAGGCAATACTGTCAGTTACACTGTTGCACTTACTACAGCGAGTAATATAGGATCTCGAAAACAACAGGTTGATAAAATATATGAAAATTCTGGTATTAATGTTTTTTGGTCCATAAAAAATTCAAATGATGTTTTAACGAAACTTGAAAATTAATAGAATAACATTTCTTCACTGAGATCTTATGATTTCACTACACTCTATACTACTCTACCTCACCATCTTATAAAGGATAAACTGATTAAATTAATAGAAAAAACCTCTGCCAGAGAAAACAAAATGTTCATTGCTTGTAATGTTCAACGTTCATTCTTTTCGAATTCAGAAGTTGAACATTACACAATGTGGACTTGCCTTGATGTTTGTAGATCTCTTACCTTTCTTTTAGATAATATATTTGTGCGTTATGGGGATACCATATATCGTCAAGTTGCTGGTATACCCATGGGTACAAATTGTGCCCCTCTTGTTGCAGATTTGTTTTTGTATTGCTATGAGAGGGATTTTATGCTTAGCTTAAAACCTGATACACAGACCGATATTGTTAATGCTTTTAATAAATTTCCAAGGTATTTAGACGATATTTTGAATTTAGATAATCCTTACTTTGAAACTATGATTTCTTCAATTTACCCAAAAGAACTGTCTTTAAACAAAGCGAATCAATCTGACATTATAGCTTCATTTTTAGATTTGAATCTTTCAATTACAAATGATAAAGTTTCGTCCAAAATATACGATAAAAGAGAATATTTTAATTTTAAAATTGTTAATTATCCTTTTCTAGATGGAGATGTGCCCCGTTCTACATCTTATGGGGTTTATATTTCTCAACTTAATCGATTTGCCCGAGCCTGTTCTTTGCTTGAAGATTTTAACAGTCGTAATTTAGTTATAAATGATAAACTTCTTAAGCAAGGTTACAGGTATCACAAACTTCGGAAAACGTTTTCTAAATTTTATTATCGAAATTTACCACTCATTAGTAAATATAATTGCAATCTACGGACGTTACTGCAACAAGGCATTTCTCAACCAGACTTTTATGGGGATGTTATCTACAAACTTAGGAAAATTCGGGGTCATATCCATTTTCATGATTTGTTTATAAAACGCATCAAAACATTTAAGAAGAAAGGTTATGATCCCATTATATTGCAACGCACTGCATGTTTGGTTATCGACCCTTTTACAGTCGGCAGCTACGCTTCCCTCTTTGCTTGCACGATGACAGGCCGAAGGTAGTACTATATGATGGTATACTCTTAAACTCAGATACGGGATGAGCTTACCAGACTCATGTATTACTTTTTCCCTGTCGTGCCCTTAACGGCTTACCTGCAGGTGCTCTGACTTCAGCAAAGTCATTGAGTACATAACTGACGGATTGTCACAGTTATTATGCTATGTTTTACATGTTGTCCTGTGTTCACCGTCGTCTATGTTGTGGGTAAGTCCGGCGGGGATACCTTTATTTACACTATTTGTAAAGCTAGGGTGACTTTGAGAGAAGTGTGAGGTTAGGACGTCCGTAAACCGGTTTAAACCCCCAGTGGTGTTTTTTCTACTGACCGCGCCAAGGCGGTACTCTCTTTGTCACCCTTCCTTTTGTTTGCCTTGCGTCTTTGTGCTTGTGATTTTGATCATGTGTGGAGTGTTTGTCTCTAGTTCTTGTGTGTCTGTTGGTGTTTTCTGTGTTCATCTCGTGTGTAAGTATGCGTTTGGGTGTGTGGTTGTGTGTGTGTATGTGTGTCATGCTGTCTATCGGTGTTTTGGTGGTGGTTGCCTCTTGTATGTGGCTTTGCCTGCTTGACTTTACTACTTTTCCATTAGTTTATGATATCTATATCCTTGCTTAAGCAGTTTTTCAGTTAAAATGAGATTTCGATTGTTAAAATCGTCAACAGATGAACAAACTCTAGCAAAACGAATAAGTTGAGATATATAAACCCCGTAACATGGGGCACGGGTAACATCTCCGTCAAGATGAGGGAAATTTACAATATTAAAATAAAATTCATCTCTTTAAGAGAGCATTTAGATTAGAACGTTTTGATACCAGAATAGTTTCAATAAAACACGACTTGAACCAATCATGAAGTAAAAGGTCATTTTAACAAGTATATTTGGCTACGGAAAGGGTTAATGTGACCGATTCTTTTTCTTTTTCCTGTCACCATCTTTAGTGACGCAATAAGAGTTGGAATTCTACCGCTATTCCAAGTGCTTAGTGTATCCTTCAATACTTTCTTTCGGCCAAGAACATCACTTCAGTGTCTCAAAATGCTTCAAAATATTCTTTCCAGTTCCACATATAGCGTTAGCTGCATTTATTTGCACTACCCAGTATGACTAATAAATAGATGACTTTAAGTGCTAATAGAGTGCATAACTTAAAACATTCATTCAGTTCGTGAGATCAGTCCACCGTACACCGAGGAGGAGTTAGAATTCAAACCGACCTATTTATGTGGTAACAGTAGTAGATAATTCAGTTTCAATTTAACTGACCTTAGGCGACCCAAAGTAGCACATGAACTGTTGGTTATGTTATCTGGACTTTTGGAATTAATTACCTAAAAGGCTACCATACAAAGCTACCTCAAGCATTTTCTTTTGATAAACGGTAATTTGTTGAACTTGTTTTGGAAATAAATGCAAATAGTCAAACAATGAATTGATCTTTGAATATATGACGACAATAAACCATTTATCTGTGGTGACAGAATAAACAAAACTACCAGGTCATTGCCATATATGGAAAAGGGTATCCGATTTGGATTCGGGAAACATTTGTATTCGCAAAAGCTCTGTCAAACGTTCCTAACGCTTCAGGATATAAAGGCTGGTACCGTCTAATATACTAATCGGTACATGTAACGGTATTGAAATGACCTTGTGATGGCAAAATACATCAAGTATTAGAGTGATATCCAGTTTCCATTTTGGGCTATTGACCGTTCCAAGTCGGTACTCCTACTTTCACTCTATGATCTACTTTGTTATTTTATATGGTTAATGTTTAATGTTTTATGTCTCGATGTGCGTTCCGTTACGTTTTGTCTTGTGATTGTGCTGTTTCATTTTTGATGATGTTTGGTGATGTGCCCTTTTATGTGTGGCTCACCCTGTTTGATGATGTTTGGTGATGTTTGATGATGTGCCCTTTTGTGTGTGGCTCTCCCTGTTTGATGATGTTTGGTGATATGCCCTTTTGTATGTGGTTCTCCCTGTTTGTTATTTCACTTTTGAAATATCCGTTCGATTAACTATATATTCAACAATGTTTAATTGTTTGAGTTTTGCCCAGATTTCGAATACATACACTAGGATTTACGGCAATACAGTTACAGATCTGGTTATAAACCTCCACAAATGTACCTAATACTGACATACATTTCTTTTCAACCAGGACCAATTATAGAGTTAAATCTGAAAGACTAGTCCAACAAATGCACCTCAGTAGTTCACTCCAGACTTTTTTCGAGAAGAAACCTTGATAAATGCACAGTAAATCGGACGGGTTGCCCAAAATTGCCGTGTATGGATGTTTTCAGTTGAGCATGATCTAGTTCGATATTTCATGTGTACGTATATACATGTCAAAGCAAGATTGATCCCGTTGCCTGTGATACTTACCTGTGTAGTAATTTTGAGCGATATTACTATGCGAGTTTAAGATGTAAACAAAGGTCCACTGTAGCTGGAGCCAGTTGAGTCTGAAATTTGTGAAGTGAGCGTTAGCATCCGCTGCAGTCATTGTATAGATGGTGTCAGTTGTACCATGCCCTGTGTATGATCCGTGTGTATCCGCAATGGTAGTGGATTTGTCCGTGCAGTTCGGGGTCTGATAGCACGCATCTAAAAAGTGGAACAGCGGCATTACATTTAGATACGTGATACGCAAAACCATACATTCTTTAAAAGATAATGTATGAGATAATTTTGATAAAAGCGAACATTTTCTGACATTTGGGATCCATGAAAGGACATGTTGCAATCTGCATCTTGCCAATGAGCAAGTTGCCAATTGATCAATGCCACTGAACATATTGATATTTGTTTTTTACCACTGAGACAGTGGTCCTTTGCTTCTTACCATTGATCAAGTTGCATTTGCTGCATGCCAATTGAACAATTCAGATTGAAAGCGTTACGAATGTTTGCCTTGGCCACAACTGATTATTGATTACACAACAAGTAGATAATGTAACCTGAATGATTTCTATTTCAACTAATGCTTCTATATGCGGGTTGTGTATGTAGGAGAGGGTGTTACATTCTATATAACTTGCCTATCAAAATGTGTCGATCATGATAAAATGTTTCAATCGGCGTTTCACGTGGTCTACATAACTAAACCATCTCAGTAAGTTCTTCACAATATCACGACGATATGAATTCGTTTCATTCGGCATTTCACATCGTCTGTATCGTGATCACATTTGACTTGTTGATCACAGTAAGGTGCCATTTCAAGTGCCCAATAATTAACATGTCTATCGCAATTAGATGTTCAAGCACACACCACACTCATATGATCGTAAAAAAGAAAATAAACCATATTTGGTTCAAGTAATATTTTATAAAGCATGCTAATTTGCATATAACATACGTAATTGAATTAGCAATTTTATATGAGCATTGTATTTAGCATTGTTTCGAGTGTACTATCTTTTCTATGATGTATTTGTTTGTAAATACCAGATAGTGTACCAAAAACGACAAGAGCAGAGGATCATTACTTTGTATACATTTTAATTTGTTCATGAATATTATGCCATATTTATGAATATTAATGACTAATAATGAGATGTAAAACAAACACACTTAAATGAACTGTTCTTCTTATCTGCGTTTATTTTAGTAAACCGGTGCGGAACTTGATACAGACTGAAACAGATATATTGATCTTCATGTATACAAATATGTAGCTAATGAATATTACTTTCAAAATCATGAATATTATTGAGAATGTAATCAGTTGTTGAAAAGTAGGTATTTCTATACTATGTTGCAATATACATGTACATGTATCTGAACAACATATTTCATGTAAGAAAATGCATTGGAGGAATTGAGCCTAGTGTATATGTTTTTTGATGATGAATAGTAATTTTATACTCTCATGAAAATTAATGAGCATTATGCAATACATCAGAAAATATATAGAATCTCAGCTGCAAGCATCAGCTTATGTTTACTCATATTAGCCTTGCCCCCCCCCCCCCTCCCCCCCCCCCACACACACAAAGGACATAGACACGACAGAAACATCCAGCTTCTTCCCTCCGTATGTGGGTTTAAAGGAACGGCATCCTAGCGTATAATGTCTTTCACAGCGTACAACAAGCACAGAGGGAAGCATGGTGCCTAACTGTACAGGGATCGATCACAAAGCATGCAGTGCGCTACAGTATTGAAGGGTCTTTGTAATGTAATGAGTTTTAATATGTTTGACAAAGTATATTTGCCCAACAAATTTGCGACGTATGTAAACGAAATCACCATAAAACTCCGCATGTGAAATACTTAAATTTGTAAAATCACATAATCCAGATGTATTTGTTATTGAGCAGATCATTACGGTGATAAAAATTGAAAGGGTCTTTCGAAGTTTGTCAAATATGTAACTTTTTCAGTGATAATAGGGTTGCGATTGTTAAAGCCCTAGCAAATCGAACGATAAGTTGCGAAATGAAAACTCCATAAGATGTTCCTGTCACTATGTTAAATTCAGTCATCTCTTTTGTCAAAATTCTAGCAGAAATATTTCCATTAAGATAAAAGTACATTTATGAGTCATGCAGGAAACACCATATACAAAACACACAGCCACCCTAACAGCACCGCGACAAAAACAACAACATATGTACATGTCTATCAAAAGACAAAAAGAGACTCACAAAGACATAACAAACAATATTTAGGGAGAAGATTAAGTACCGCCCTGGAATGGTCATTGACAAATGTCATTGAGGATTTAAACGGATTTAGGGGCGCCCGATCTTCATCCTTATACCCATCCTTATTCCGACCTTATTTCATCCCCACCCTAAAAGACAAACAGTGTAAACTAGAGCTTGTTTTTTAAAGAAAAACATATGTCTCTCACCTGCTCCTGTCTCAAAAATGATTGGTTGTTTTCCAAAGAGTATTTTTGTGGAATTTTATGATGTTTTATATCAGTCATTGGAGAATTTAAAGAAAACCGGTATACCGATATAAATTCTGGACAATATATCTACGTTTGTTTATAAAATCCGCAAACACAAAATCCGAGGTTGAAACAGAAAATACGTTAAACAGATTTATAGGAATACCCTTGAAGGCTGGACATGAAATCCAAGGTTGAAATTACTTAACTTGACAACGACCATAATCCTGACATGCCTTCTGCAACAACAGTGTTTACTGACATGCCTTCTACAATAACGGTATTTATATAACTTGAGAACGAAATAAAATTAGTAAATTGGGTGAAGATCTGATGAAAAGTTTTGGAGTTAGGGAGCGGCAAGGCTAAAGCAGGCATTTCTTATTATTTCAAGGGGCATAATCCTTACATGTCTCAAGAAATTTAGCTGCTTATCTAATTTGATCAATATTTTACTCCTGTCAAGATTTTCAGGAAGTTTGTACAAGGTCAGACAGAAAATCGTTGAGTTAAAACAGCCAATGTTGAATGATTCAATGGCATTAACTCCAAAGCGCCTGGTTTTATGGTTATTAAACTTGACCAAGATATTATTACGGCCGATACCATTTTTATGAAGTTTGTTGGAGACTAGATGAGGACTTTTTTATTTATAGAGCAGACAAAGCTAAAAAAGCTCAATTTTCAGCAATTCAAGGGCCGTAACTCTGAAGTACATGTTCCAATTTTGCTAGTTATTTAACTTGGCCTATATATTATAACCATCAACATTTTCATAAGGTTTTGTGATGATTAGAAGAGAACTTAATGATTTAGAGAGAGGACAATGCTAAAAATGACAATTTTGTATTATTCAAGAGCCATAACTCTAAAGTGCCTAGTTCAATCTTGCTGGTTATTGAACTTGGCCTAGATATTATAGTCTTAAACAATTTTATAAGGGTTGGTGAAGATTGGGAGAAACATTTTTCACTTAGAGAGCGGACAAGGCTAAAAAGGTCAAATTTGGATAAATAAAGGGCCATAGCTCTGAAGTTCCTGAAACAATCTTGCTGGATATTGAACTTGGACTATATATTATAGCCATAAACATTTTAGAAGGTTTGGTGAAGATTGGATACGACGTTTTTGACTTAGATTGTTGTAGATTAGTCGGAGTGGGAATACGATTATTATGTCTTTTCGGGTGGGGATGGAATAAGTGTGAGGTTGGGCGCCCTTAAACCGGTTTAAACCCAAATTGGCATTTGTCACTCACCGTTCCAAGGCGGTATTTCTATCTTCCCCTATTGTTTGTTTGTTATGTCTTTTTGCGTCTCTTTGTGTCTTTTATATAAATGTACATTTATTGTTTTTCGTCGTGGTCCTGTTCGGACGGTTGTGTTTTGTATGAGGTGTTTCCTGCATGACTCATACATGTACTTTTAGAGAGCAGACAAGTCTAAAAAGGAAACATTTGGATAACTAAAGGGCATTAACTCTGTAGTTCCTGAAACAATCTTGCTGGATATTGAATTTGGCTTAGATATTATAACCATTAACAGTTTTAGAAGGTTTGGTGAAGATTGAATGAGACGTTTTTGACTTAGAGAGCGGACAAGACTAAAATGGTCAAATTTGGATAAATCAAGGGTCATAACTCTGAAGTTCCTGAAACAATCTTGCTTGATTTCGAACTTGGCCTAGATATTATTGTCATAAAATTCTTTATAAGGTTTGCTTACGATTGGATGAGAACCTTAAGAATTAGAGAGCGGACAAGATTTTGTGACAGACGAACGGACAGACAGACAAACAGACAGACAGACAGACGGACGGACAAACAGACGGAAAAGAGTAAATCAATATGTCTCCCACACCACTATTTGGTGGGAGACATAATAAACGTATTCCTCTCCGACTTATCTACAACAACCGCGATGGCAAATACAATTGTAAAGTGCGTGCAAAACGAATATACAATGTATTTAAGTGAGACATACTGGATCCACCTATCGCTAGTACACTTGTAAAGAGATTAACTGTAGAAAAATAATAAGTGGTACGACAAAACGAGATCTGACGTCCTCATACCCTTTCCTGATTTTAGAGGGCATCTTCACTTTCCTGTCGGCGTATATGAAAATCGGGTAGCGTGAATGACAAGTGTAAAAGGGACGACAGCCATACATGCAGTATGTAGTAGTACTATAGGCACATAAGAAAATGGGTATATTTTACGAAGTTTGTAAATCACATCACCGTAAAATTCCAAATGTGAAATAACGTGTCGTAGAAGTGCCTTAATATTGCACTTATATTTGCCAGTAAGTGAGAGATTTCGATGGTGAAATTTAGAGCATTCTTGAATTATTGTTAGTTTATAAATCTTATATCCATGCTTAAGCATCTTTTCAGTTAAAACAATATTTCGATGAATAAGTTGAGATATGTAAACCCCGTAAGATGGAGCAAGAGGAACACATCCGTCACGGTGAGGGACATTTGCAATATTATAATCAAAATCGTCTCTTTTGTCATACATTTTAGAAGAAATAATTCCATTTTCAATTCTAAGGTCTAGATGAAGAAAATCTGGGTAAATGGTAGGAATCATAATATCAAAGAAAGGGATATCTATATTGAAAATATCATCTAAATATTGAGAAGTTGAATTGAATTTTTATGACATCTGCTTGCGATTGTGAGTTCCGACTCAACACCATGTTGTGTAAAGAGCAGTGCAATCTTTGTACAGGAATTTAAGATTTAAACGAGGAAATGGCTGCTTATTCCCATTATGACTCTTTACTGAATTTCATTTCGCGCATTCAAGCCTTCTGTTGCAGAAACTCTTCAACACAATATTCATCATGCAGGAGCACAAAGAAAACGCGGATATAAGTCCCAAAACGCGGATATGAGTCTCAAAACGCGGATATGAGTCTCAAAAGTATATCTTATTCTGAATTATTATATTTTCAGTGTAGTTAACTATTATGATTGTTAATTAAAGTTTATTTTATTTATAGGTTTTTTGGTGTTTTTAAATGCTTTAAAAACAAATTCTGCCGAATATATTGCTATAATGGCTTTTATATCATATAGGATACGAGAGTTTTATATCCCATGGATATGGAGAACAGAGGGAAAGACCGGATATGAATCTAAAATGTTTTTTAAGAATACTCATGTAAAGTTAATCAATATGAAAGGTGTTTCAATATTCCTAAATATTCATCAGGTAAAGGATTAAACGTTGTTTCAACAGTTATCTCTCTGAAACGTGCTTATACACATATACTAATGTCTGTTGAACTGCATTTCGGAGCCTTTAACCTTTAGCATGGTGAGCAAATTTATTTCATTAGAGAATTTCAGTTTTTCCTTCAGTTGTCACGATTTATTTATCTTTTATTTATTTTCAAAACCTGTCTCATCTGGGTCCAAACTGTTTGCAAAAGTAAACATTGGTCCGTCCTGATCAGGCATGGAGCGACTTCACTTAGGTCTATAGTTCGAACCATAGATGCCGCTAAATGCTAAAAATAGAAGTTGCAGACATGCGCAATGAATGTGGCAAGTGAACATGTGTAGCGAAACTATAGTCATAAAATGTAAACAAACAAAAACAACACTATTCTTGATCTTTTTAACGACGAAAATAATATGTAATACATTACTGTATATTACAGAATAGTACATGTGACCGATCTTAAATTTTGTCAAGATCAAAATATCGCTTAATTTTGCACAATCTCATAATTCTAATCAAGACTCAAGATACCAACTTTCCGTTTATCGCTTGCCGCCATATTGGAACTACAGAAACCAAGCCATGTGGCGTGGTTCGACTATAGTTCGGGTGAAAGGTCATATGACGTAACTTTAGTCGCGACTATTGTCGTTCATATCGAACTGTGGTAACTATTGTTCGAACTATAGATCCAAGTGAAGTCGCTCTAAATGTTTATATGCAATATAATACGGGGAACATAAATTTTTGAAAAAGTAATCAAGTAGACTGTGTGAAAGACAGATTGACCGATGAAGGTATGCAGTCAGGGCAAATGTATTCCTTCGGCACCGGGAGAAACACGCAAAGTTATAGTTCCGGTTACAAAATTAATTAAAAGTCATTGGTTAAATAATGCAAAGAAAACTAGAGGTTTTTGTCACAAAAACGGATGTCTCCCCTCTAATAAAAACAATATGTAAAGGGAAATTACTAAAAATGTTATGGACCTGATGATTGATACTTCCCCTCATTATGCACTTTCCAAACAAAATGATAACAGCTAATAACTCCAAAAATATTGATACCAGAGTTATGGCCCTTGTGCATGACACTTACTTTCATCATGCCCTTTCCATAAATAAAATGTCATTCCAATAGCATCAGTCGAACAGGAATTATTGATCGGCCAAAAATGTAACAAAGGGCAATTACTCCAAAAGTATTGAAGCAAGAGTTATGGCCCTTGTTCATGACACTTTCTCTCATCATGCTCTCTCCATGTATGAAGTTTCAATACACCCAGTAGCCATGTAGGAGTTATCGTCCGGACAAGAAAGCTTTAAACAAATGTACAAGGGGCAATAACTCTAAATTTATTGAAGCCCCAGTTAAGGATCTTATGCATGACACTTTCTCGTATTATGATCTTTCCATGTATGAAATTTCACTACAATGGCATGTGTCATATAGGAGTTATCATCCTGACAAAAAATTGTGATTTTTTACAAAGGGCAATAACTCCAATATTAGTGAAGCCAGAGTTATGGACCTTGTGCATGACACTTCCTCTTGTCATGATCTTTCCATATATGAAGTTTCAATCCAATGGCATGAGCCATATAGGTGTTATCGTCCGGACAAAAAAGTGTGAATTTGTTTTACAAAGGGCAATAACTCCTATATTAGTGAAGCCAGAGTTATGGACCTTGTGCATGACACCTTCTCTCATTATGCTCTTTCCATATATGAAGTTTCAATCCAATGACATGAGTCATATAGGAGTTATCGTCCGGACAAAAAGTGTGTTTTTTTACAAGGGGCAATAACTCCTATATTCGTGAAGCCAGAATTATGGACCTTGTGCATGACACTTCCTCTCATTATGCTCTATCCATATATGAAGTTTCAATCAACTGGCATCAGGCATATTAAAGTTATCCTCCGGACAAAAAGTGTGACGGACAGACGGACAGACAGACGGACGGACAGACGGACGGACAGACAGACAGACAGACAGACAACTCTCACGAAAACAATATGTCTCCCCCATATAAATATTGGGGAGACATAAATATATGCAATTGTATTTAAATGATACTCGATTTAATGCACATACCATTGTTGTAGTTTAATACTAAAGATTGTCGTAAATCTTAATTTATAACCCCTGAAGCATGTGTAGCTGAAACAATCACGTATTCTAGCGTGAAATGAGGAATGCAAACTTTATACGATATATATGTGGCTCTCCCTGATTGACTATTTTTTCCATATTTATACGATAGACCGTATCCTAAGTTGCAACATACGACGATCGCAGCTAGAAAGTTTACGATGTTTCGTAAAACAGACCCCTGAAACGCAATTCGCTGAAATATCACAATTGTCTTTAAAAGTGACTACTAATACAAACCGAAATTTATGCAGATAACTGTCATTGGAGTTTTCTGCATACCTTTCGTTGGATGTGTTAAACTATCCTATATTCTCATTTGGAGTTTTTGGGAAGCATTCCTGACAGTTTATTTGAGAAGCGACCTTTAACACATTACCTCATCAGCTATTTTAGTTAGATACAACCTCTTTGAATAAATCTACCGAAAATGAGCTTTAACTAGAGAAAAGGAAAATGTTAGAGTTTGTAGTTTGAAACCATTGTGATAAATAGAGCATTTGCTCCTATAGGAGCAAATGCTATATTTATCACAACGGTTTCACAAAGTGACTTTTACAGAGTCATCAAAAGCCATCAATATGAGGGAATGGGTTAACACAAAATGACTGGAGAAGACAATCTACAAAATGTTTTGAGAATACTTATTTAGAAAGATGCGAAAGCAGTGCTGATATAAGATCATGACCTGTTTGAGAAGAAATACTTACATAGGGAAATGTGACAGCACTTCTACTATTAGATAATGGACAGGTTTTGAGAAGACAAACATAGACAGGAAAATGTGAAAGCATTTCTAATATTAGATGAAGGACTTTTGAGATTAGGTTTGTGCGCAGGAATAGCATTAAACGTACATAACATAAAACATGTTGACTATGTAAGAAGACATGCTTATGCAGGGAGATGTTACATATATATAGCATAGACTATTTTGACTGCTTACCCCGAGATATGTTTAACATATATAGTACTGAACATTTTGACTATGTAAGAAGGCATGCTTAGACAGGGAAATGTTTAACATATATAACATAATCGGTTTTACTATGTAAGAAGAATGCTTACATATGGAGATGTTCAACATATATAACATAAACAGTTTGCCTATGTAAGACAGGGAGAATACATGCTTACACAGTGAGATGCTGAGAGTGCCTGTGGTTGTATCATGCCGCCGATCGTGAACAGTCACAACCATCTCAAAGGTGTAGGAGAACTCCATTGATAGGTCAGAACTAACCTGTATCAATCCTGTACCTGAAAAATAGTATTATCATCAATCATTATCATCATCGTCATCATCATCATTAGAATCATTTAAAGTCTGTTCGTGTTCATTATCCTACAAATGTACCTCAGTTTGTTTTGATAGACACCATTACATTAACAGGAATCGACGTTATGCTCTTGTTACAACATACTTTGAGATAGATTCGTGACATCCTTTGAAGCAGTTCTGGATATCTAGTGACTGTCAAGTAGTTCGGGATATCTAGTGACTGTCAAGCAGTTCGGGATATCTAGTGACTGTCAAGCAGTTCGGGATATCTAGTGACTGTCAAGCAGTTCGGGATATCTAATGACTGTATTCCTCATGGGGACCCAAACTGATTGGCGCTCTGAACTTGTTTTAAAATAATGAAAGCAAACTCCAAATTGATAGTTGAAAGAACGATCAACTGACGCAACAATTTACGCGTTCATTCTGTTTAATCCTTCTTATGTAGAATGTGCAAATGTGAATCCACACGCTATGAATTAGCTCAGTCAAAACTGTTGAATAATTTCCTTCACACCTTTGCAAACAGAGTAGACCCAGAGTATGAGCTGTCTGGTGAGGATCTGTCATGTTTTCTGGTCTGATTCTATAGTTTCTACTAAAACAAAAATGTCTAGGTTCATTTGTCATTCTAAAAATAAAGTTACTAGATATCCATGATGCCATTATTTCCTACATTAATAGTCATACTGTATAGGAGTATAGGAAGGAAATTGTTCACAAATATGATATGTGGCGAAAAGAAATAAATGTATATATTTGGAAACATTTCAATTCAAAAAACCTTGAAATTACTTTTCTGGTCCTTCGGGATCATTAGTTTTGATGGCATTAGTTTTGAAAATTGAATACTGCTTAAGCCGTCTCAGTATTCCTTGGCACCGGTAAAACTCAATAAAACTGAGTCTGCAATTTTCTATTTTTGCATTTCTACTTTTGCTTTCGAAGGATCACCCATTTTCAGAATATATGTACTTCACAACAGCAGGTGTTAAGTGCTTGTGTGTAGCGGCCGTAAAAAGTCGCCCCGTACTTCATTCTCATTGTTGTTATATTTTCTGGTCCTTCGGGACCATTAGTTTTGATATTATTAGTTTTGAAAATTGAATACTGCTTAAGCCGGTGCTAGGGGCGTGAGTAGTGTTGCACTTTTCATTATTACTCATGAACAGACTCAATAAAACTGAGTCTGCAATTTTCTATTTTTGCATTTCTACTTTTGCTTTCGAAGGATCACCCATTTTCAGAATATATGTACTTCACAACAGCAGGTGTTAAGTGCTTGTGTGTAGCGGCCGTAAAAAGTCACCCCGTACTTCATTCTCATTGTTGTTATATTTTCTGGTCCTTCGGGACCATTAGTTTTGATATTATTAGTTTTGAAAACTGAATACTGCTTAAGCCGGTGCTAGGGGGCGTGAGTACTATTGCACTTTTCATTACTACACATGAACAATAAAAACCGAGTCTGAATTTTCTCTTTTTGCATTTCTACTTTTGCTTTCGAAGGATCACCCATTTTCAGAATATTTGTGTTTTGCGGCTCTATAGGCTATTTGAGTTTTGGGGTTAAACCAGGGAACAACATTAAAACGTAATTCTCCGGTGTCCTCTGTCACTCAAGCAGTGTACTGCTTGTCGTCGACACGGTATGAGTAGAGATACTCATATATACCGGTGCCAAGGAATACTGAGACACTGATTTTGATTCACTCACTAAATGTAGATAACAGCTCCATTATCAATTTGCTTCACGAAATAGAATAATGTTTAAGGTAATAAAAGCAAAATAAATTTGGATGTCATTATCATACCAAAGATGCTTTCTACGTGTATCAGATAGCCAGTAGTTACAGATGACGCTTTCTACATGTATCAGATAGCCAGTAGTTACAGATGACGCTTTCTACATGTATCAGATAGCCAGTAGTTACAGATGACGCTTTCTACATGTATCAGATAGCCAGTAGTTACAGATGACGCTTTCTACGTGTATCAGATACCCAGTAGTTACAGATGACGCTTCTATGTGTATCAGATACCCAGTAGTTACAGATGACGATTTCTACGTGTATCAGATACCCAGTAGTTACAGATGACGCTTTCTACATATATCAGATAGCCAGTAGTTACAGATGACGCTTTCTACATATATCAGATAGCCAGTAGTTACAGATGACGCTTTCTACGTGTATCAGATACCCAGTAGTTACAGATGACGCTTTCTACATGTATCAGATACCCAGTAGTTACAGATGACGCTTTCTACATGTATCAGATACCCAGTAGTTACAGATGACGCTTTCTACATATATCAGAAACCCAGTAGTTACAGATGACGCTTTCTACGTGTATCAGAAACCCAGTAGTTACAGAAGGCGCTTTCTACGTGTATCAGATAGCCAGTAGTTACAGACAATGTTGACAACTTTGATTCTAATCATAATAATGATAATGCTGTATTAAATGGTAATATCACTGTTGATGAAGTTAGAAAAGCTGTTTGTAAGGCTAAATTAGGTAAAACATGTGGTTATGACAATATACCAATAGATGTGTTTAGAAATGACTGGTCTATCTCCTTTTTACATCTGTTGTTTAACATTTGTTTTGAAAAAGGGGTTATTCCTACAGACTGGGGAAAAGTCGTTATAGCCCCAATCCCGAAATCAAATACTGCTGTTCCTCGAGACCCATTATCATACCGGGTAATTGCTCTGTCGTGGGCTATGTATAAAATATATTGTTCAGTTTTGAATACTAGATTATCAGCCTGGTCAGAGACAAGTAAAATAATTGCTGAAGAAAAGCAAAGAAATACTACAGACCATGTGTCGACACCGACAAATATAGTAGATACACGTAAAAAGCTTAGGCAATCAACCTTTTGTGCCTTTATTGACTTTCGAAAGGCATATGACTTTATTAACAGAAGTCTTCTATGGAAAAAATGTTAGATACAGGCATTCATGGTAATATGTTTAATGCTCTGCATGCACTGTATCAGTCTCTTTCATCTTGTATTAGAATCAATGGATTACACACAGATTGGTTTGAAAATACAACTGGATTACGTCAGGGCTGATCATTATCGCCTCTGTTATTTAATTTGTTTGTAAATAATCTAATTGTTAAAACGAAAGATACTGGCAAAGGTATATCTATAGATAACGAAACGAAAATTTGTGTATCATTCTATATGCTGATGCTATTGTATTCATAGCAGAAACTGGAGATGATTTGTTGTATATGTTAAACACTTTGTCTCATTGGTGATCTACCGATACAATGGTGGTCAACCCTTTCTGAGTAATATTGTACATTTTAGACAGCCGTCTGTAAGCAGGACTTCAGTCAGCTTCACATGTGGTAAACACAACCTAACTGTTGTTAACCATTACACATACCTGGGTATTCTCTTGGATGAACATCTTGACTTTAACAAAACTGCCAAGTCTGTTGCACAGAGTACCGGCAGAGCATTGGGGCTTCTTATTGCAAAGTCCAAGAGTTTGGGTGGCATGCCACATATATTCTTCACCAAACTATATGATAGTACTGTTTGGCCTATAATTGCATATGGGGCCTCGGTGTGGGGTACCAAGTCCTACTTATGTATTAACGCTGTTGAAAACAGGGCTATGAGATTTTACCTGGGCTTGGGAAAGTATACACCGACTGCTGCACTTCATGGGGAACTGGGTTGGCGGCCTCCACATGTGAAGCAGTGGAGATCTGTAGCCATGCAGTGGCATAGATTGATCGGTATGGATAGAAATAGATTAAATTACAAAGTATATAACTACTGCAATGATAAAAGTAATAGTAATTGTAAAAATTGGCAATTTGTTTTTGAACAGCAAATGGGTAAAATACACTTGTTTGCTATGTCAATACTTGTCATGATATGTCATCTAAAATATTTTGCGATAGGGTTGAAGACAAATGTATGGAAATGTATGTTGACGAATGGAAAACATGTATCACTAGTGTATCTGGTCCAAGTGGCAAGGATAGGAATAAAAGCAAGGATAGGAATAAACTAAGTTGTTCAAAACACATTTTGATACTGAGTTCTATGTGAACATACCTATACCTGTAAAACATAGATCTGCATTAGCTAAATTTAGATGTGGAGTTGCCCCACTTCGTCTTGAAACCGGAGGGTACGAAGGTGTTGCTGTAGATAGTAGAATTTGCCCGGTCTGTAAAACTGACGTTGAGACAGAAGTACACGTGCTTACTAAATGTGTAGCTTACCAACCTATCAGAGATGTACTCTACGAAGTAGCGAGAGGTATTGATGTTAACTTTGATGATATGGATGATGTTCAGAAAACAATGTTTGTGCTATCCAATGAAAACAATGTTAAATTAACTGCCAAACCCTGTTTAAATATTCTGAAAGTTCGTGAAGGTTTGTTATATAGCTAGCGTATTTGTGACATTAGCGCTATTATAATACTGTATGTTCGGCCTTGAAATTCTGTTTTGTTATTTCTTCATAGCGCAGTATTCTAGGAATCGGTTTGGGACATTAGACATTAGTTATTACATCTGTATTGGGATTTGACACATGTTTAGCTGATACTAACAGTGACCGTGGGTGTCATTCGTATATGTATGATTTAACCCTTTCCCTCATATAAGACATGTTTTCGTGCATCTGCAAACAGAGTAGACCCAGATCAGACAGCTCCTATAGGAGCCATCTGATCAGAGTCTGCTCTGTTTTGCTAATAGAATTGGATTTCAGTAGGTATTGGAGTCTGGGGTAGGCAGGGATAGGGTTAATATTCTCAGTTTAAGGCGGAATTTTGGGTGGCGTTAAGCGGGTACATGTACCCGGTACAGGGTACCTATGCTTAAATAGCACAACTTCCTTCAAGAGGTTTTCTGCATGTATTTATAATGCCGGGTTTGGAAGCAGGTAAAACACTTCGAGATAGTGTGTTCATGCTTCGAAATCCTTTTAGAAGTAGTATAGCAGATTATGTCCCTTGTTTATAAAACAGACAGGAAATACATGTATGTTGTCTATTCTTTCTTCAGTTGTTGCCTCGCTAGGGATTGGATAGTGTATAGGCACGTTAATGGCAGACCTGCTTTTTAAATATATGTAGATGATGTCCAGTCTTTTTTAACAAGCTACATAATATATTTTACTCTCGGCCAAGCCATCCTTGTTAATAAAACTACCAATGATCTGATCAATGTAGTTATGGTTTTCTTACTACTATTTTATAAGCAGTGTGGCATTACAGTGTTTACCAATTTCAGTGTTTTACTGTTGTTTTAGTGAAGTCTTTAAATATCAGTAAGACAGCGGTGGCCTGGGTTTATATTTAAGATAAATTACTGTAATATTGAAATGAATATGTGGTGTGTATATAATGTCGTCTCTTATAACTCTTTAAAGAATTGATTTGAATATGTGCATAGTTTTTTAATATTGCTTTGTAATGCTTATATATACATTGATGAGACATTAATAAACTAATACACTTGGACAGTATGCCTACCCTATCAGCCTGTTGGAGGTTCATGGTAGATACGGCTCGGGAGTGTAATTATTGCAATGTAACTGTGATCACGTTATGAATGAAAGACTTTATTTAACGAGGGTAGCTCAATTAGTCATAATGACTAATTTACCTTGAGGCCCTTTTTCATACAAAATACAAAACAGCAAAACAAAGATCTATATGCTCTAACAACAAATCAATTTTCACAAATTAATCGTTTATCAGGTTAAACACGATCTATCTGTCGTTTTGTACAAATAAATGTTCCTTATAATGTCGACATTGTCATCCTTTCCGGTAAATGAACTAAATGATTTCGACAGAATTACAACACAAAGAACACACACATAACTGAAACTGAGTATTATACTATTTCTGTAATTTCTTCGGAAATTATTATTATTATATTATTTGTAACCGAGAGAAGAATTGCGTTTCAAATATTATCAGCTGTTGTCCTTAACTTTCCCTGGAAGAACATTATGTGTAGCTGTCGAATGTCTCCAGATCAACTGTGATTATTTGTGACCCTGGAATTTCTTATTCAGAAGTGCAAAACTTCAAATCTGTTCTTAATTTTTTCCCCAGAAGAACAGTGAAGTGTTATATGTGCCTATCAAATGTCTCCAGAAGAACAGCGATTTCAAACATGACAGCTTCATTTAGGACAAAATGAACTTTCTGTGTTATTTCCTTCTGCATTAAACAGTCATATTGTAACCCTTTCCTCTATAACTATTCATGTAATAAATATTATGACGACATGAGTATTTAGTAGATTTATTGTCCTATGACGACATGAGTATTAAGTAGGTTAATTGTCCTGATAGCACATGAACACAGGAAGTTTTGGTCATGGCAGAAACTGTAGAAACATATCTATATTATATTATAAGCAAACTGAGCAGACCCTGATCTGGGTCTACTCTGTTTGCAAATTGGTTTTTGTGGATTAAAGGGTTAAAGACGTCATTTATTCTTGCAAACAGAGTAGACCAAGAATACGTGGGCCATCTGATTAGGATCTGCTCTGTTTGATTATGAAATTATACCTGACTATACAAGTTGTACTGTGTCGAACTTCAACAACTCTTGTTTGCATATGGTATTATAAAGATTCAGCTACTAAATATTCATGGTGTCATTGTTTCTTAAATGGATATACATCAGGGGGAGGAGTTAAGTAGTTGCCGCTGTAAAGATGATAAATAAATGTTGGTGATACTTACTAGTCAGAGTAAATAGCGTATTTTGATGGATGTAGGAGAGGCCGGGGCCACTAATAAGGGAATAGGTTATGGTATCACTGTCTATGTAGGCATCGCTGTCAGAGGCCACCATCGTGTTAACTGTGCTCCCCACTGATACAGACGACTTGTACACAGTGATCAAATTACCATCTGCAATCATACAAAAAACCAACATGGTCATCTGAATATTATGAAAGTACAAACATCCCAAATTAATGTCATACTGTAGAAACTCTATACTTAATGAAGACACGTATGTCTTACACGTGGTTGCTTAAAAAAGACGAAAGTGATCCCATAGTCTGCATATAACGTTAACGTCTGCCTTGTAAGTCCAGAATTAGACCTCCTAGTGGTGTTCCCTATAGAGAGGTTTTACTGAATAACAAATATTGACATCTGTTCGTCAAAAATAAATTGCAGAAACACTCATCGAATTCAGAGGACGACGAATTTAGGTACATGACAGTATCTCCGATATTGCATTATTCTTCCTATATGCAAATGAATGGGTACCTGAATTGAGTCTACCTATTTTCAAAAAGTATTACTGTCAATGAAAAGAGAGTTTGAAATAAACAGGTATTTCATTTGTAAACCGAAGTTTGAGATGTTTCTCTAATGTCATCTTATTAACTCTTTTGGTGTCAAATTTCTGATTGTCGTTTGCAGTCCAATTTTGTTAAATAATTCGGTAAAATAAGGAAATAAGATAAATAAATACAAACTTCAAAGGAATAAAGCACTTGTACAGAAATAGAGTTTGAGACAGATAGTAAAGTCCCTGATCAGACGGCGTATGGTCTGGGACTATACTATTTGTCGTGGTGCATTTATGCGACATCGGCGGTGAAGGGGTTAAATTCTCATTTTGTGTTTTTCTTCCATGTCTAATTAAAATCTTAATTGCAACATCGAACTGATACAAGCTCCATAAGGTCTCATCAGGATTCCAACGACGGATAAAAGACATCACGAAGCCACTCCCATAGTGTTGGCATAGTTTTACTCTTAACGGTCTAGAGGTAATATAATCAATCTGGAACAAAACAAGGACTTATAAAGCTTTTTAGTTGAGTCTGAGTTCGTTCTCGAGCTTTTGATTGGTCAGATTTCAGTTCTCAACCTTTTAAGTGGTCAGATTTGAGCCAAAGTCCAATCAAAAACTTGAGAACGAATTCAGACTAAACTAAAAGTTTTATAAGCATGGACCCTGGAACATAAAAGACATAAGGACTCCAACTTATTTTGACAATTTACCTCGTTTTATTATCAAATAATAGCGACTATATAGTGGTGTATAGCTGCGATTTATATGGATGTGATTTCATAGTTTCTCTCATTGTTGAAAATGTCCTAGAACGTAACACCGTTATTAAAGTTCAATTGACTAATATTGATATATTCATTATTTCTTTTATCAATATTCTATTGTGATGTTATCTACAAACTAAGGGAAATTCGGAGTCTTATCCATGTTCATGATTTGTTTATCAAGCGCATTAAAACCTTTAGGGAGAAAAGTTATGACCCCATTATATTGAAACGCACTGCATGGTTGGTTATTGACCACTTTACAGTCGGTAACTACGCTTCCCTCTTTGCTTAAACCCAGAAACGGGATGAGTTTACCAGACTCATGTATTGCCTTTTCTCTGTCGTGCCCTTAACGGCTTCCCTGAAGTTCCTCTGACTTCAGCAAAGTCATTGAGTACATAGATCATTGACTTTTACAGTTGTTGCCTTGCTATGTTATACATACTGTCCTTTGTTTACCATGGGGAAGCCTGGCGCCCTGTGGTGGTTTTGCCACTGACCGTTCCAAGGCGGTACTCTCATTGTCACCTTCGCTTTTATGTTTGTTGGATGTCTTTGACCTTTGTGTGTGTGCTTATGTTCGTGTTTGATGTTGTGTCTTGTGCGTTTGTGTGTGCGCGCGCATGTGTGTGGGGGTGTTGCTTGCTTTCTGTTGGTGTTTTGGTGTTAGTTGCGTTTTGGGTGTGTCTTTTCCTGCTTGAATTTACTACTTTTTCATTTACTAGAAATGGAAGAAATCGTCACTATGAGAACTGTAACGGTCGATAACGTTTGCAAACGACAATGTCTATGTGTGAGAAGAGCTCAATTTTGTGGACATTTTTTTATTTCAGCTGACTGTTGCACATACTTGCAAAGTAGAAGGTCGGGGCTGCATTTGCGGTGACGCTCATCGTGAAGGAAGCAGATATAAGACCATTGTTCGTCATCGATGTGTAAGAACTTTGCCAACACTGAACGGTGCCAGTGTACGTCTCGTAAGCGTCTAGGCATCCTACTGCAGAACAAGTCGGTCCACATCCGCTATCTGTACATGCTACCTTCGAAACCGTCTTAGAACCTGTAAAACAAGTAGAAGTGGAAATCAAATTCAGTGGTTCCAAGACCGAGGACAAATGATAATATATATGACGCACATATTCTAACGCTCATATAGCAGGATACGGGTGAACTGGTTTTGCAAGCAGGGTAGACCTTGAGATTCAAAATGCAACCAGCAATTTCAATGTTTCATGCTGAATGTGATCGACGTTAAACAATTCTGGACTAGTCAACCTTGAAAGGTTTAATCCTTCGCCAGAGGTTATTAATCCTTTCCTCCATAAATACGTCTTTCTATGCCTCTGTAATAGTCACTTCTGGAAACCATTGTGATAAATAGAGCACTTGTTCCATAGAATAAAGTGCTCTATTTATCTCAAAGGTTTCAATACTACACAATTTTAACATTTTCCTTTTCTCTAGTAAATGCTCCTTTTCGATAGCCTATGGAGGAAAGGGTTAAAAAGTGGCTTGCGTCTAAGTTGAGTTCATTCTTAACAAATCTTATACAAAAATGTATATAAATATATAAAATTAAATAAAGTAAATCAAAATCATTATATTTTTGTTAACTATTTTCATTTCAAGAAGGTCAGCAGTACTGCGTTCCACTTATGTCTGCACCATATAGTCTGATAATACTTCCTGTCGTTCATCCCGAGTAGCTGTAACGAAGGTTGTCGGAAGTCGGTGAGTGTTACGTTAAGATCTAACTTCTGTCAATTGAAATGAAATACTGATATTATTAATATGGTATTAGGGATATATACCTCAGTCGGTCAAATCCCCTACCCCCATTCCCCAATTAACTTTTGGCCAGCATTTTTGTACCAAACGAACGATACATCATGGATGACTCTTTAAATGCATTTGTAACCCTGATTGCTATGTTCAAGCAAAACTTGAAGTTTCTAATTATGTGTGTGTGTGGTGTGTGGTGTGTGGTGTGGTGTGGTGTGGTGTGTGGGGGGATGCGTGCGTGCGTGCGTGTGCGAGTGCGCGTAAGCGTTCGCTTGTGCGTGCGTGCGTGTGTGTGTGTGTGTGACATGCTATATATCGACGTTTTGGTGTTGGTTGCGTCTTGTATGTGGCTTTGCCTGACTTTACTACTTTTTCATTCCTATTTGGTACAAAGTTAAATGTAGATGAGTTAAGCTTAAGTTCAAACATCAGTCCGGTGATTAAATTTTGCCAGAGTTATGAACCTTGATATTAATTTTTCAAATTTTCAGTTCGAAATATCTATTCTATATTTCGTATAAAGCTAAATCTAGATGCGGTTGAATAATTATGGCCTTTGATCTCAAATTTTCGTAACAGTTTCGTTCAGATGTCCGGAATGATTTTTGAAGAGGTTCGAGATATTAACTCTATGTTTGGCACAAAGATAAAACTAGATGCGTTACACCTTAAGTTCGAATCTCGGTCTGGTTGAATAATTTTTGTCAGAGTTACGGTCCTTGAACTTATTAGATGGCATTGTGTGACAATAGCCATAACTTTTCTATGAATTTTAACAGAGTTATCCCCCTTTTTGACATAATATATTTTGTAAAAGTTTTTTTCTTTTAGGGATAGTGTTATTAAACTTATTACTCATGTGTATAATATCTAATTGGATATTCATTCAATTAGAATGATATACAGAATAGTGTATGAATGTGCATCAAGAAAGGGCTTTTCATTAAATTGTGTCAGAGAGAGTTCAGCTGGTAGGGGACTATGGTATTGCTTTAAATGCTCCCATAACTTGTTCTGTTCAGTATAAGACTATATCAAAACAGTTTCTGTGCATTGAATGAAAGGTATCTCGTATTTGCGTTCGCAACTGTTGGCAACATCTCGAATACTTTTTTATTTGATAGGTCTAGTGAATTAGGTGAGGGTTATCTTCAGTGAATACTGTTTGGCAAAAGGCCACTGAACATACAACAGGATTAAGATACTTACTCAGAGAGAACCAACCACCAGCAGAGTTTGTAAGTTGGCAACTATCGCACGTTA
The DNA here is from genome assembly GCA_963576725.1 of Azorinus chamasolen. NCBI lineage: Eukaryota > Metazoa > Mollusca > Bivalvia > Cardiida > Solecurtidae > Azorinus > Azorinus chamasolen. Next base: position 98,532,322 of record OY755237.1, read on the forward strand.
CGTCAGTGGAGCAAGTCGTGTAGCATGTTGTGTAACAAATTTGGTAAACACGATTACAAAAGAGACTGAGAAGATCTAGCCAGTGACAGTCGTCATATGAACAGTCGTAGCTGCACGTGTATCCGCATGTATACTGTACAGTACAGGTAGCGCTTATAGTCCACAGATTCTTGGCATAATCTTCATTCTCATGCACAGTTACGGTTCCTGGGTTGTTGTTGAACTGTCCCGCATCTGTTTAAAAAGAAAAAGCTTATCGAAAAGATGGAAATGTGGACGTCTAAAAAAATATTGACCTTGATCTAGCGTGGCTTCTCCCACTCCCGATTTTGACGCCGTCTTCAATATCACGGCCAATTAGCCTCTACGCTATTTGCAAAGTGGCTAAGTGTTCTATTTTAATGGGTCATACAAATAGCATTCATAACAAATATACATGTTTGTATAAAAATGTGTAAGGTGGTCGTAAAATAATAAACTCATCAACTTGACAATATTTTAAAAATTCAACGCGCTACGGACGTATCCTTAATTACTATTGCACACAGTCCCAGATGGACCCAGATATCATGATGCTGCGTTTAATCAGAATCAAAACTGCATTCAATCCACTGGATGTATGATACAATCTACCACTGTATCATACCATCTACTCCAGCACCATGCCATTATCTACCTTATCACACCACCCACTACAGTATTTTACCATCCACTACTTTATCATACCGTCTTCTATTGTGTAATACCATCCACTTCTGTATCATAGCATCTACTACCGCCTCATACCATTTACTACTGTATCATCCCATCCACTACTTATCAGATCAACTACTACAGTATCTTGCCATCTACAACTGTATCATACAATACACTACTGTATCATCCCATCCACTAATGCATCATACAATCCACTACTTATCAGACCAACTATTACAGTATCATGCAATCTACAACTGTATCATACAATCTACCACTGTATCATCCCATCCACTAATGAATCTTACAATCCACTACTGCCCCAGATCAACTACTTCAGTATCATACCATCAACAAATGTATCATGCAAACTACTATTTATCATACCATTTACTACAGTATCATGTCATCTACTTCTATATTATACAATCTACTACTGTTTCATACAATCTACTTAAATCTGATACAGTCTATTATTATATTATGACATCTACTATGTCATCATAACATCTACTGCTGCCTCATACCATCTACTAATGTATCATAAAATATATTACTGTATCATAGTGTCTACTACTGTACTATATCATTTACCACAGTATCATATCACCTGCTACCATAACCTCACTTTCATTTACATTGTTAATACCCTATAGGAAACCGTGACATAGAAATACTGTCAGGCCCAGTGGAAAAAATAATAATTTCGGAAAAATACTGTCTCCAGCTACCATAGGCACGGAACATCTAGCTTATTGAGCGTTTATTAATTTGTGTATGACGTCAACCGACTGACGTCATCTGACGCTTGCAATTTTGATTTACAAACGTCATTTTGACAATTGTTTTTGTTTAAATATTTAAAAAAGAATGTCGCGTTATTATGCGACTATTTCGGAGGAGGAACTTTCAAGATTGGACAGTGAAAAGAACTCCGCCAATACTTACAACGTGTAATGAATAGAAATGTGAATCTGTTCACATGATCACACGACTTTTAAGCACCGAGTATATAACACATATCATACCGCCTACTATAGTAGTATTCCGTCCACAACTTTAATCATACAATCCACTACGATCCTATACAAACTAATACAACAATATATCATCTACTATCACAAGAAAACCATTACCATAATAATCTCCCATAGGCCACCGTGACATAGAACTACTGTCTGACCAAGCGGGAAAAATTTACTGTCGGAAAAATACTGTCTCCCGCTACCATAGGCACGGAACATCTGGATAAATGAGTGCTTATTAAATTGTGTGCGTGATGTCATCCGAATGACGTCATCGATTGACGTCATCTGACGCTTACAATCGGATAAAACCGTCATTTTGACAATTGTTTTTGTTTAATATATTGAGAAATGTCGCGTTATGCGACTATTTCGGAGGAGGATCTGTCAAGAGTGGCCAGTGAAAAGGAATCCGCCAGTATAACGTGTAATGAACAGAAGCGTGGAGCTTTTCCGCGATTTTTAAGCACCGAGTATAACTTTTGTTTCAAACTGTTTATTGTTGTCGTTAAATAAAAACAAATGCTGACGAAATTAAGTGTACTGTTCGGTATAATAAAATAAATATCACATCCTATGGAGAGCGACAGCGCGTATTGTCAACCCTCGGTATGGTAATGTCCATATTGGCTAACGCCTCGGTGGACATTACCAACCTCTGGTTGACAATTCGTGATGTCGCTGTCCATAGGAAATGATATTTATAAACTATAATACCATGTCATCTACTGCTATATTATCTCATGCACTACTATCTTATACCATTTTCTAATTATCACATCATTCTTATCAGCGTCATCCCCTCCATTATTGTCTCCTTCCATGTTCTACTGCACCATGCCACCCACTACTGGCTTATGCCAACTACTGTTATATCATACCCTCCGCTACTGTCTCATATCATCTGTTACTGTCTCATGTCATCAACTACTGCCCCATACTATCTACTTCTGTCTCATAACATCTACTGTATCGTGCCCATACACCCAGCTGTGTCTCATACCATCCACTACTGTCTCAAACCCTGTACTACTGTAGCATACAATCGACTACTTATACCATCCTTTATTGTCTCATGCCATTCACTGCTGTCTCTTACCATCGACTCGTGGACCATCCCATCCACTACTGTCTAACATCCCATCCACTACTGTCTAACATCCCATCCACCACTGTCTAACATCCCATCCACTACTGTCTAACATCCCATCCACTACTGTCTAACATCCCATCCACCACTGTCTAACATCCCATCCACCACTGTCTAACATCCCATCCACTACTGTCTAACATCCCATCCACTACTGTCTAACATCCCATCCACTACTGTCTAACATCCCATCCACTACTGTCTAACATCCCATCCACTACTGTCTAACATCCCATCCACTACTGTCTAACATCCCATCCACTACTGTCTAACATCCCATCCACCACTGTCTAACATCCCATCCACTACTGTCTAACATCCCATCCACTACTGTCTAACATCCCATCCACCACTGTCTAACATCCCATCCACTACTATATCATACCACATACTACTGTATCATGCGATCCTATGCTGTATCATTGCATTATAACTGTATCATTCCCTCCATTACTATCTCATTCATTCCACTATCTTATACCATCCACTACTCTCTCATACAATCCACTACTATTTTATACTATCCGCTACCCTCTAAACCCATATTTTATTATTACTTAACGCTCTGTTAACAATGATTCGTCATATTGAACTGTTTTATAATGTTTTTCTCACAACCCTGTTCAATATACTTACAGTTTATGAAAGGGTGGATACAGTTTTAACTGTTTCGAACCTTTCAGATCGAACTGTTTCATGCGCGAAACAGATGCGCATATATGTTCAAGGGCGAAACGAGAACACAAAAATGCGAGAGACATTCCAGACACTGACGTGACGATTCGTTCTTTGAGACATGCTGGTGTTGATCCCGTCTAGAAAACAAAGTTATTAAACGAGTATTGGCTCAAAGAACACCGAGTAACGGATTCTTTTTTTCACATGAACAACGGTGTTTTTAAGCAACAGTCATGTACAAAGATTCCTGACTGTAGATCCTTCGAAAGCAAGGAATATAAAGCGAAACAAATAAACAAGCATGGGTTCTGTTAAAGCCGTGGCTTCTATACCCTCGGTTGGTCTGTTTCTGTCGGAAACTCGCTTTTAAAAAATCCATGCTTGAGTCTATTAGTCTCATACCCTCCAATACAGTTTCACACTATCATATACTCTATAATGTCATACACTACTGTCGCGTGCATTCAATGTGTACCTGATGCCCTCCACTACTGTCTCATATTATACAGCACTACCTCATACTATCTACTACTGTCTCATACCTTCCACTACTACCATCAATTACTGTCGCATGCCCTTCACTACTGCCTCCTGCCATCCACTACTTCTCATGTTTTCCACTACTGATTATTACTACTGGGTCATGCAATCCACTACTGTCTTATGTCATCGACTGCTGTCTAATGTCATCCACAACCAAATGTCTTATGTCATCCACACTACTGTCTTATGTCATCCACAACTGTTTTATGTCATATTTCTTATGTCATCCACTACTGCATTGTGTCATCCACTACTGTCTTATGTCATCCACTACTGTCTTATGTCATCCATGTCATCACCTACTGTCTTATGTCATCCAATTTTCGAACATTGAAATGTATGACCCTACATCATATGCATATTATGCGAAATATTACGTATTCTAAGTACTGAAATGCGTTTAATAAGATTCAATCGGGTGGTGTGTTAAAAAGTCTTTGAAAACAGCCCCAGACCATTAATGAGTCTCCTGACTTAGCCTTTACATATTATATATTTATCACATAATCTGAAGCGTGGGAGTGACGAAACAGTGCCGTTAATCTCAAATGAGCAGTTTGAATCCGTCTGTACTACGCTGTAAACAATGGTCGAAACAGCCTTCAGATATAGTCTGTTTCACTTTCTATGGCACGTTTTAAGGATTATGTGATAAAAAGAATCTTACATTCGTGTTCATTGCAAATTGTTTTCATGAAACTCGTTTACTATAAAGCTAAAGCCCGTGCCATAGTATTATAGTATACTCGTTTCATAAAAACAATTTGTAATAAACAATCATGTAAGATCCTCTAGTTACAGACGAAAACATATAAAAATGTGACAGATGTAAATTAACTCTTCCGCCGCCAAATAAATTTTGTCCGCTAAGATTAACCCATTCCCTCAAATTGAAGGCTTTTGACGACTCAGTAAAAGTCACTTTGTGAAGCCTTTGTGATAAATAGAGTATTTGCTCCTATAGGAGCAAATGCTCCATTTATCACAATGGTTTCAAACTACAAAATTCTAAAATGTTTCCTTTTCTCTAGTTAATGCTCCTTTTCGGTAGATTTATTCAAAGAGGTTGTATCTAAAAATAGTCTATGAGGTAATGGGTTAAAGTCTGCTTCAGGTGTCAAATTGGAGTTGTCTTCAATGTCATTTAAAACACATAATTAGAGTATCAACACGTTTCCATCCTGATGAGACGCCGAGTTAGCCTACTGTTTGCCAACGTTATAACGGTTTCGCCTACGGCGGCGTAAGAGTTACGTGTATTATCAGCTAAAAAAATAACAACAAAAACAACAACAAACAAATGCATACCTTCAAATACAGTAAAACCTCTCTATAATGGCCCCTAAATTACATCAATTACGTTGTGTTAAAGGCAGGTCACCTGCCCTAAATACCAACTAATTAACACAATTGACCGTTATAGAGATATTCTACTGTACATATGAAATTTACAATGAAATGTCGAACCTGCGTAAAATACCAGAACGCTAAATCCAACAACACACAGCAGAATCTTTGGTAATTCCATTGTTAACACGGAACGTGCGTTACCACTGAACGCGACATCTGAAATGCCCCTCAGATACAAGTAATGTAATTGATATCTTACTCGGTGTCTATGGTAAGTGTCCTAATTCACGGTCAAAATCTCATTACAAGTACACGCTGTTGGGACACCGATACCGAACTGATTTTGATCCAATAAGTTAGATCCAATATACTTAGATTCAATGCATCAATACAAACTTCCAATCAGTCGATAACTTCAAATCAGATTTCAAAGCTTTTGGTAACATTGGGAAATCGTTGGAAAACGTAGACGGGTGCGTCATACCGAAAACTGGAGAAAATTTAAAGTTAGAACAGTCATAAAGTTCCCGTGTAAGAAGGGTTTGTCTCCAACGGAAATTCATGCAGACTTCATGGATGCCCTTTTGGAAGGAATCTCCTTCATAGTGAAGAAACTGTCTGCTGAATTTAAGTGGGATTGAGAGCCTTGAAGATGATAAACTCACAGAGCGCCCTAAAGAAACTACAACAGATTGTGCACATAATCAAGATAGATCATTTTTATGATTGGTTTAACCCTTTCGCTGCCAATGTCGCATCTGTGATTACCTATGCAAACAATTTGGATCCAGATGAGACGCCGAGTAACAATTGTTTGATACACTTGGTGTTTATTTGAAAATGACCCCAGCTGTTTGATACACTGGTTGTTTATTTGAAAATGACCCCAGCTGTTTGATACACTGGTTATGTATTTGAAAATGACCCAGCTGTTTGATACACTGGTTATGTATTTGAAAATGACCCAGCTGTTTGATACACTGGTTATGTATTTGAAAATGACCCCAGCTGTTTGATACACTGGTTGTGTATTTGAAAATGACCCCAGCTGTTTGATACACTGGTTGTGTATTTGAAAATGACCCCAGCTGTTTGATACACTGGTTGTGTATTTGAAAATGACCCCAGCTGTTTGATACACTGGTTGTTTATTTGAAAAGAACGCAGGTACCAACTATTGCTTAGAGAAGTTACATGAATGTTCCCAATGGCCACACTTGATGGTTGAAAAATAACAAACAACACATCAAACTAGTTAAATTCCGGTATTTCATACATGTAATGAACTAAATCTATTGAATAAGTATTAACCGATTTCATTAACCTTTAGCCTGCTGTGGGAGGATGAGTGATTACCAACGCTAACAGTTTGGAACCAGGTGAGACGCCGAGTAACTCGGCGTCACTCGGCGTCTCATTAGGATCCAATCTGTTAACGTCCTGATAGCATGTTGGTAGACTAACTGATTATAGCTTAAAATTTGAAAATGTAGTGGGTGAAAAATTATGTAAAAATAATTTGCTCATCAGGCTTAAGGTTAAATCAGGACACCAATACATGTAATAGTTCCAATTGTCTCTTTGTTAACTGTAATGAAAGAAAGAATATCTGTTTGACAAGTGGACAAACGATATCTGTCAAAAGTGTAACCGGTCGATAGATATACAATACTTTTTTTATCATAGATAATAAACAGCCCGTGACTTTCCTTAGTCAAAGCCATTTACACGGAGCGAAGACTTTTAACAATTAAGTATATTTTTTCTTCAAACTAACCAGTTAACAATTTGAACAAATTAAAACATTAATTGTCTCCTGCTGGTGTTCTACTCTTCACATCGGTGAAAACATGTGTTGCATCTATGAAAACATTATCAAATTGAGACCGGTACTTATTTAGATCATCTATGAAAAGTGTTATCAAACTGAGACTGACACTTATTTACATTATCTATGAAAACGTTATGAAACTGAAACTGACACTTATTTAGTAAAATCATCTATGAAAGTGTTATCAAACTGAGACAGGCGCTTATTTATTTATCATTTAAGCACTAAATGTTCTCCCTTTACTTTTTCATATTCTTGACCAAACAATTCAGAAGGAATTTTATGGTTACATATCCTTATATTTGTATTAAACCTTTCACCACCAATGTTGCATAAATGCTGCCAACACATAATGCAGTCCCAGATTCAAGGCGGCGTCTGATCAGGGATATCACATTTTGCCTCAAGCTCTATTTCTATATATGTGCTTTATTCCTTTAAAATTTGTATTTATTTATCTCATTCCCTTATTGTACCGAATGATTTAACAAAAGTGGATTGCAGACGACAATTAAAAATTTCACACCGAGAGTATTAACCTTTATCCCGCTATCCGCTACGTCACACGTATTTATAAACAGTTTAACCCTTCGCTTGCTGAATTTTAAAATACATTGCTCCTTCTTTACCAATGCCCTGTTGTATAATTACATATATCTTAACTGTGTACAAGTATTTCTCTGTGCAATCACTGCTGTGGAGTGCACTTGTTGCACAATCAACTTGTAAATAGTGCAGACCCTGATGAGACAGCTCCTGCAGGAGCTGTCTCATCTGGGTCTTCGCTATTTACAGGTACGTATATTGACGTGAATAGCAAGCGAAGGGTTAAATCCAATGAGACGCAATCTCATCTGGGTCCAAGATGTCTGACACTTGGTCAACAGTTCCTCAAAATCTTGATAATATTGCAAGCTGTTAAAATTGTAGCAGGTCAAACTTTGAGCAGTCGTTTTTGCAGAAGAGCATAGGGTTAAGGACTCTTTCTCTGATAGATTTACCAACTGTAGGTTGTAACGTATATACAGGTTGGTAGTCAGTCGTCAAACAGAGGGAAACTGTCAAACAGAGAAAACGTCAAAGGGAAAATGATCGCACAATGTATCAGGGGCACCTCAGAGAGATATGTGTCTACACTGATTGCAAAACCACGTATACCACATTTTTCTCCGCACTGTTAACCCTTTACTCCATAAATACGCATTTCTACGTATTTGCAAACAGAGTAGACTCAGATCAGACGGCTCCTGTAGGAGCCGTCTGATCAGAGTCTACTCTGTTTGCTTATGATGTAATAAATATATAATTACACAGCTTTTGCCACAGCCAAATAGTCCAGTGTAAATGTGCTATAATAACAAATTAACCTAATCAATATTCATGACGTCATTATTGTTTACATGAATATTCATGGAGGAAAGGGGTAAAGAATGAGTACTGAAGTGTTACAATGCTGTGACAACAAAAAACCATGCGCCCATACTTCTTTCCAGACACGTCATTGAGGCCCTTCCATAGGGGCAGTAAACGACTTGACAAGTTTAATTGACAATACAATATTTCATTCAAACAGAACAAATCATGTAGAGTAGCAATGAAAAAATGCTGCACTTTTTAGGTCTCTAATATTTTATAAAAATGACACAATTTCAACTGCATATAGACATCACTCCCATTTATGATCCATATATTATTAGTTATGCAGTGCTTAGTGTCCCCAATATGGACTATACACTGCCAGCAAATATTTACATGGGACGAGGCGAAGCCGAGTCCCATATTAATATTTGCTGGCAGTGTATAGTCCATATTAGGGACACTAAGCACTGCATAACGAATTTATCTTACCGACTACCTTTAATTTCAAGCATTTACACGCATGTTTGCATCATAGGCCTACGTGTATGGCTTTCCGTGAGGAAACAAGGGAATTAACTCTTGCAAACTTGATATTACAATAAGACCAGAGTAAATTACCTCCCTTTAATAGAATTAAAGAAAATATTTTGTATTTGTCTCAAATCTCGTTTATATATTTTGTTTTTTCTTTTTTATCATTGTAAAACTAATTAATGTTTATATTTCAACTCCAATTAAAGCATAAATTATATGTATGCATTTTTTAAAAACTGTAAGTTTAAACATGAAATATTATTATAAGTAAGAGAAAAGCATAGGCCCTTTGACTGTCAAATAAGGGAAATAACTCTTGTAAAGCCATGATAAGGATTTTAGTACCCCCATAAGGAATCTATGGGGGTTTCTCGTGACCTCTATTGACCAATGGAATGATAAGAATTTTGTAGGAGGTAAGATAATGAGCATTTCAATGTTTGGAAACCACTGTCTGCAATTGGCTACCACATAGCCAGGCATTAGTTCTCTTTTGGGCCATGTTCCATCCACATGCCTAGCATCTGTTTTCTTTGTCATGGCGGAGATCAGTCCAAGCTCCGCAGTTAGAAAGTATACACGCTCCTGTATATTATATTTCTTTTGTACGATCACTGCCTACCTAATATATAAGTCTATGTGCCCAACAGACCCAAACTACATGCCCAGCAGAATAATACCGACTGCCTCTTTTGCTACTTAATGCCGTATTAAATCAGTTGATGTATCCAAACACCCAAACAATAATATACAGTAAAACTTCGATACTACGAACACTTAAATACGTATACACCATTATTGATCTTTAATACAGGTGGTAGCTTAATGTACGGTGAAAGTCATGCAGAAAACTCATCAGGAGTTTTCTACATGATGTTCATCCTTCATTCAGCAGCTTCCTGCCTACAAAGACATAAATTCCTCCTTACTTAAATTTCTGCATTAAAATTCCGTCTTACATATCTACTATTTGTAATTATTATGAGATCAATCTGCAAATTCCTGGTGCTCAACACATGAAAATGCGTCTTGCATATCTACTATCCGTAATTATTTTATGAAATAATTCTGACAGCCTGGTGTTAAACACATGAAACAGGAGGGCCAGAATGGCCCTGACATCGCTCACCAGACAATCAGAAGAGAAGATTTTTTCAAAGTTCTATTGAAAACTGGCTACCCCTGGTGCGGATGCAATTTTGACCCCAGGGGCATAATTTATATAATTTTGTAGAGGACCTGATTAGGATTCTATCAGAAGAGAAGATTTTCAAAGTTTTCACCATATGTTTCTATTGAAAAGTGGCCACCCCTGGGGCGGGGCCAATTTTGACCCCAGGGACATAATTTATATACCTTTTGTAGAGGACCTGAACATGATGCTATGTGCCAAATATGAAAGCTGAGAACCTTCCAGTTTCAGAGGAGAAGATTTTCAAAGTTTCACTATATGTTTCTATAGGAAACAAGGCACCCCTGGGGCGGGGCCAATTTTGACCCCCAGGTGCATAATTTATATAATTTTGTAGAGGACCTGATTAGGATTCTATCAGAAGAGAAGATTTTCAAAGTTTTCACCATATGTTTCTATTGAAAGGTGGTCACCCCTGGGGCGGGGCCAATTTTGACCCCAGGGACATAATTTATATACCTTTTGTAGAGGACCTGAACATGATGTTATGTGCCAAATATGAAAGCTGAGAACCTTCCATTTTCAGAGGAGAAGATTTTCATAGTTTTCTCTATTTGTTTCTATTGAAAATTAGCCATCCCTGGGGCGGGGCCAAGTTTGACCCAAGGGGCATAATTTATATACCTTTTGTAGAGGACGTGAACATGATGCTATGTGCAAAATATGAAAGCTGAGAACCTTCCAGTTTCAGAGGAGAAGATTTTCAAAGTTTTCTCTGTTTGTTTCTATTGAAAATTAGCCACCCCTGGGCGGGGCCAATTTTGACCCAAGGTGCATAATTTATATAACTTTTGTAGAGGACCAGAACGTGATGCTATGTGCCAAAGATGAAAGTTAAGAACCTTCCAGTTTCAGAGGAGAAGATTTTCAAAGTTTTACTATATATGTTTCTATTGAAAACAAGGCACCCCTGGGGCGGGGCCAATTTTGACCCCAGGGGCATAATTTATATAACTTTTGTAGATGACCTGAATATGATGCTATGTGCCAAAGATGAAAGCTGAGAACCCTGTAGATTCAGAGGAGAAGATTTTTAAAGGTTCAAATTGTTGACGACGGACGACGCACGACGAACGCCGACAGACATCAGGTGATTGCAAAAGCTCACCCTGAGCACTTTGTGCTCTGGTGAGCTAAATGCGTATTGCATATCTACTATTCGTAATTATTATGAAATAATTCTACACAGCCTGGTGCTAAACACATGAAAAAAATGCGTCTTGCATATTTACTATGCGTATTTGTGTATGCTAAATATACATTCAAGAACTTTCAAACTGACTTCGCAACACAATTTAATAGAATGTGGACAGACGGACGGACGGATCGTACGCCCACTCGATAGACAGGGTGATTCCAGTATAACCCCTCAAATTTTGTTTGCGGAGGTATAATAAAGGCGAGTTTCTACAGTTACATTAAAATTAGATATACTACTGGGGTTTAGGACAGAGGGTTGCTTACTGCAGGACAAGGGTTATGCAGAAAGCTCCCCTCTAGCAGTTTTCTGCAATCATTCGTCCTGCTTTGAGCAACTTGACATTCATGATTATCCAGTATATGATTATTATTGGCACATTATACTGTACTTTATTATGGGAAAACTTCATAATGAAAGCACTGCTGTGCAAATGAATTAATTTGATAACTAAGGTACAAATAAACACACATGTGCATATCATATATTATTCCAGGAGACATATCTATAATGAATATGACTGGTAAGTGACAAATGCCCCCATAGCAAAGTACTGACTTTGAAATGTGTTTTGTAGGCAGGTCTGTATATGATTTTCTTAAAAGAAACTGAAAGACTGCAGTGTCACCTGAATTTGAACTGAAGGTGCCTTAAACAAGAGACAACTCAACAACGATGATATACTGTAAAATGCCCATTTTTAACTGTAAGTGTGAAGGTTTTTCAACCACTGAGGTTGTACAGGTCACAATGAATATGATTAATACACGCATGTCGTTTACTTTAAACCTTAGCCTCATAGAAATACCTATTCACACATTTGCAAACAGAATAGACCTGGATCAGATAGCTTCTGTAGGAGACATCTAATCAAGATCTGGGTCCATGCTTATAAAGCTTTTAGTTGAGTCTGAGATCGTTCTCAAGCTTTTGATTGGTCAGATTTGAGCCTTTGGCTCAAATCTGACCAATCAAAAGCTTGAGAACTCAAATCTGACCAATCAAAAGCCTGAGAACGAAACTCAGACTCAACTAAAAGCTTTATAAGCATGGACCCAGCTCTATTTGCTTAAGAAATTGTATAGATCTGATTCAATAATCTGTGTTATGGCCAAACCTTCCTGTCTTCAGATGTCATGAATAAATTTTAACTAATTAATACCAATGACGTTATTATTTCTTACATGAACGTTCATTATGCAAAGCGTTAATTGCAGCATCATATCACTAACCCTGGTGCTGGATATACATGTTCACACATACTTTTATCATATGTCATATGTTTGAATTAACATCCAACTAGCCATGGTGCAATATAAACATTTACACCCAGGGGTTAAAATGGGCACCTGTGAGGGTCACTAGCCGGTACTGCGGCTGCATGATCGCGCCATATGTTAGCAGTGCTCAATATTGTAGGCGAATGACTCAATGACCAGGGGAGTAAATGTACAGTCGGCTGAGTGGTCATTCGGACTGAAAGTAGACTATAACTAGGTACTCTTTTCACTTCATTTATTACTTCAGTAGATAACATCATAATTAATATTTCTTATATATGTCATATGTTTTAGTTAACACCCAAGTGACCCAACCATAGTGCAATGTATGAAAGACAACACATACTTCATCTATATTTGAAATTATTAGTTATAATTGGTTTCCGTTTACATATCATAAACCACTGTGCAGCATATACTACTTTATTCAATATTTAAGGAGGCCAAATCATAACCAGCATGACTAATACATCTACATAAGCCAAATCCCATGTTACCAACAATGATATAATGCATATAACACATGCATGCCATTTGCTTTGATAATCATACCATCAACCAAGGTGCAATGTATATTGCACATCAGTACATAAGACATTAACTTTGATAACCATGTCACCAATCATCATCACCACCATCATTATCATCGGTGTTATGATTAACGTGCAGGTGCCGGAGCATTATCCACATCAGTAGGCTCCTTTCCGGGTAACTGGCTGGCTGCACACATGACATATCTCAAACTAGATCTCCACTTAATTCTATTTTGAGGGTCGACCTCGGCCATTTTCCATTCCCTGCAATCTTTCAACCATGATGTAATGTATATACTAAACACATACAATATATGCAATTTACTTTGATAACCCTACCATCATCCATTGTGCAATGTATATAGCACATACAGTACAAAAGCCATTAACTTTGATAACAATGTTACCAACCATGATTTAATGTTTATGACACATACAGTACATGCTATTTACTTTGATAACAATATCACCAGCCATGATGTAATGTATACAACACATACAGGTCATAAGGCATTTACGTTGATACCTATACCATCAACCATGATGCACTGTATATAACACACACACAGTGCATGATCCTTTCATTATTTTGATGAATAAAAACACAATAAAAGGTTGACATGAACTCACAAACAGGGAATGCTTAGATGTGGGACACATTTAAAGTTCTTAGCTTCTTCATGAATCTTCTTGTGAATCGTGTCATTTTCAAAGTCAGCAAAGTCTAGACTTGCTATTTTCATTCAAAATACGTCTTTGTTCCAGCTGATAAGGCACCGAATAGTGTCATTATTATTTGATGATTACATTTTATCGATGTCTTGAAGCAGGAAATTATTGATACCAAACGTACGAAAAGGAGTCATGCAGGAACCACCACATACAGAGCAAACATCCACCCGAACAGCAAGTAATACACATACCGTCGTTTCAGACCATGTCAAAAAGTGTGAACAACTTAGAACAGATATTAAAATTACTCAACAGAAACTTATATGCAATTAGCCAATTATAAAATTTGACATTGTGGTTGTTTCAGATTAGTCAGAGAGTGGATATGTTTATTTACACTGTTTGTCTTTTAGGGTGGGAATCGAATCAGTGCGAGGTTGGACGCCACTAAACCGGTTTAAACTCCAGTGACATTTGTCACTGACCGTTCCAAGGCGGTACACCCATCTTCCGCCTATTGTTTGTTTATTATGTCTTTGTGCATCTCTTTGTCTTTTGATATATGCATGTACATTTGCTGTTCCTTTTTGTCGCTGTTCGTGCGACTGTGTGTTTTGTATGTGGTGTTTCCTTATAGTAAAAAATGTACATGTAATTTTCCTACAATGTACTGGTTACCTAAACTACATAAAATCCCATATAAAGCACTTTTCATTGCTAATTCCAGCTCTTGTACAACTACAAAATTGTCTATATTTTTACTACTTGTTTAACCAAGATAAAAGAACATGTAAAATGCTATTGCAATAAGACTTATGAAAACTCTGGAATTAATCTCTGCTGGTCAATTAAAATCACTTCAGAAGTTTTAAATGCATTTCGAAAGGAATGTTGACCCATTAACCCCATGCTGTGTATTTTGGGCGCTGGCTCTCTCGCATCTAATACACAAATTGATAAGGCGGGCTACTATCACAAAGGATCAAGGTATAATTGCATAACTTTAACTCATATGGTCAAGGACCCTAACTGGACACCACAGGAGCACTCCAGGGAATCAATTATCAGCACAGCTGGATACTGTGTATTGGGGGTTACTTATGAAGGAGCCTTGAAATGCCTTTCAACAAATTTAAGAACAAACGGTTTCTTGCACCAACTGTTCTGGTGGCTGTGTGTTTAGTATGTGTTGTTTCCTGCATGACTCATACATGTAATTGGTTCTGGAAGCCATATTCTGATAACCATGGAAAAATCTGAATTAAGTAAACAAATTTCTTGTAAAGTGTTCTCTGGTTATCAAAAGACAATACATCATTCTGTAGCTGTTGCCTAACCAAAAAAACACATAATTTTGTGATTGATTTGTTTTTATTTTAAAGTAAAAACACAGTACATAAATAATGTTGTTTAAAATCATGTAGCATTTGTAATATCGGTACTCTGCATTGTATGATTATCAAATGGTCTGCCAAAATAAAGAGTAATCATTCTGAATAATATAAATGATGTGTGTAAAGCATATATGCTACAATGGCAGCCAGCCAATAAATGTGACTTTTGACCTTGAAGTGTGACATTGATCTTAATATGATATCTACCAAATATTGAAGTTTGATGAGATGGGTAAGCTTGTCGAATACCATGTCCATACTTCAGACAGTTAAAACGTTATGGACAAGGTTGATGTGTTAAAAATTGACCTTTGATATTGAAATTTGACCTTGACATTTCACCTACTGACCTCTAATTTATATGGGTCATCACTCATTTTGACAAACCTAATACCAAATATCAGCTTTCTACCAAATATGAAAACTCTAGCTAAAACAAGTTTGAGGAAGTTGGGCCGAACAATTGTCTAGTTACTGAAACCACTTTGTATACAAAGTTCATTGCGACCTTGACCATTGACATCAAAATCAATGGGAAGTATGATTGCTAGTCGTGACCAATTTTCAAGATCATGTGCCTTTGCATTTCTCTATTATTGAATGAAAATGGAATTCCTATTCTAGGTCAGAGTGATCTTAACCGTTTACTTATTATGTCCCAAAGCAATAGGGATCGTCTATCGATCATGTCCAACCTCTCTACCAAGTTTCAGGATCTTGAAAGTTTCAGGATCTTGCAACAAAGCATTATCTAGTTATTTATGAGAAACCATTCAGTATACCGACTGAAAAACCAACCAACAGACCAATATTGGCAAAGCAATATACCAATCTTCTTCCAAGGAGGGCATAAATAAAACAACATTTGTTTTGATTACCATATCCTATATATGATTCAATACCTAAAGACTTCATTGTCATTTCAGAAGATGATGTAATACTGAATATGACTAATGTTAACCCTTTATTCCATAAATATGCCTTTCTACACCATTGCAAACAGAGCAAACCCAGATCAGACTGCTCCTATACGAGCCATCTGATCGGCGTCAGCTCGGTTTGCTCATAACATAGATATGATTCTACAGTTTCTGCCATAGCCAAAAATGCATGTTTTAATGTGTTTACAACAAATTAATCTAACTGATATTCATGATTGTCATTATGTCTTTCTTTAATATTCATAGAGGAAAGGGTTACACGAGGTTGTTTTGATTACCATATAACTCACCATGGTGCAATGCTTACTTATCAACCGCTGTGCTGCATATAGACACAATCTCCATGTTTTATTCATACTGAATATACTTTTGATTTTGAAGGATCTTCAACTGTCAAAATTTACGTACGTCACAACAGCAGGTGTTAAGTGCTTCTATACTTTCTACTTACACCAACAATATATATATACCATTATAAAAATTAAGCTAATAATTTATTCATGATGTCTATTATGTTTTTATGAGTATTGACTATTGAACAGGTAAAGGGTTAACAAATCAATAGCCTGATTAGTGTAATAGACAAATGTCACGAAAGCTTGAAATATGCATACTTTAGAAGGTTATATAAAGCTATTACAGACATGTTAGGATGAAATAATTATTGCATGCCAGTGATTAACTACATGTATTAGATTCCTGTTCATTCTTGAGATTCTTGAGATATTGGTAATTAGATCACTTAGTTTGAATGCCTAATGATTCCTGTTCACCTTTGAGATATTGCTAACCAGATCACTTAGTCTGAAGGCCTCATCATTGAGATATCGGTAATTAGATCACTTAGTCCGAGGGCCTCATAATTCCTGTTCATCGTTTAGATTTTGGTAATAAGATCACTAAGTCAGAAGGCCTCATAATTCCTGCTCATCGTTGAGATTTTGGTAATAAGATCACTTAGTCTGAAGGCCTCATAATTCCTGCTCATCGTTGAGATTTTGGTAATAAGATCACTTCACTTAGTCTGAGGGCCTCATACTTCCTGTTCACAGTTGAGATTTTGGTAATAAGGTCACTTAGTCTGAGGGTCTCATAAGTCCTGCTCATCGTTGAGATTTTGGTAATAAGATCACTTAGTCTGAAGGCCTCATAATTCCTGTTCACAGTTGAGATTTTGGTAATAAGATCACTTAGTCTGAGGGCCTCATAATTCCTGTTCATCGTTGAGATTTTGGTTATAAGATCACTTAGTCTGAGGGCCTCACCACTGAGATATCAGTAATTAGATCACTTAGTCTGAGGGCCTCACCACTGAGATATCAGTAATTAGATCACTTAGTATGAAGGCCTCACCACTGAGATATTGGTAATTAGATCACTTAGTCTGAAGGTCTCATAATTCCTGCTCATCGTTGAGATTTTGATAATAAGATCACTTAGTCTGAAGGCCTAATGATCTGAATTACTACATAGCTCAGAAAAGTGATCTAATACACAATAAATTACTAGAACAGAATAAAATCTCTTCAAGAGACACCTTCAATACCTTTGCAAACAGGGAAGACCCAGATCAGATAGCTATTGTAGGAGTCGTCTGATAAGGTATGCTCCGTCTTAACCCTTTACTCCATAGGCTATTTTTAGACCCAAGCTCTTTGAATAAATCTACCGAAAAGGAGGATTAACTAGAGAAAAGGAAAAAAAATTGGAACTTTGTAGTTTGAAACCATTGTGATAAATAGAGCATTTGCTCCTGTAGGAGCAAATGCTCTTATTTATCACAATGGTTTCAAAAAGTGACTGTTACAGAGGCGTAGAAAGGCATATTTATGGAGGAAAGGGTTAAATACTTCTGATTCTGTGGTTTTTACATTGACTAAAAACACCTTTAGAGCTAAGTTACATTCAAAATTCATTGTATCACATATTGAAAACATCTTTTATTCTTTTGTGAAAACCTTTACCCAGTCACATGTCTTTTGCAGGTAAAAGTCTGGCTTATTAGGTTTATAGTTTAAGTATGTCCTACTTGCCACTGTTTTTTCTATAGCTGCTTCTATTTGTGTTCCTTCATGCCATTCATTAAAAGATGTAATAGACACAATGGCAGGCGAGTGTTGTAAGGCATTTGAGAAAGACTCATCATAATACTTCCCATTTAGCCTTTCCCTTGTATTTTGTTTATTCCATGGACGGACCTTTGTATCTATGTAACCAGGACCAACACTCGGGATGAATAACTTGTTTTGAGATTTGGCTAGAGAGGAGATCTTGCCCCAGTTCCTCCATGTACTTCCATAAGTAAATTCATTTGTAGCAAAGTATGTATAGAACCCATCAAAGCCTGCCCTTGAGAGTTCAGAACCATGTTTTGATTCTACAAATAATCCAATAAAAAGTCCATCCAGCTCTGTGTTTCGGATACTTTCCTCTCCTGTAGCTGTCAGAAGTTTAGCCCAGTCTTCAGATTTTGTTAAGTATGAGTCATATATGTAGTATAATGGAACACTCTTCTTACTTTGGGTATCTCTTCTGTAAAATGCTGGATGACTTCCATATTTCTTCAAAACATATTTCAGATTGTCCTTCAGTGTGCTTTGTGTACGGTTTTTGTAGGGCTCAACATGGATGGCTACCTGTGTAACAGAAGAAATTAAAATTTGAATGCTCTTAACCCTTTCTCTTATAGGAATGTAATCCTTTACTCCATTAATATTCATTAAAGTAATGTCATCATTAATATTAATTAGATGGGTAATTTAACCCTTTACTTCATGAATATTCATGCAAGAAATAATGACATAGGTGGCGGTGGTCTAGTGGTAACGCGCTTGACTATCAGTCCGGAGGTCTGGGGTTCAAATCCCGGTCCCACCTGGAAATTTCCGCTTTTCCGTGTCTCCCACCCGCACATCCTCTCCACCCAGGGGTTAAAATGGGTACCTGTGAGGGTCACTCGCTGGTACTGCAGCTGCATGATTGCGCCATATGTTAGCAGCGCTCAATATTGTAGGTCAATGACTCAATGACCAGGGGAGTAAATGTACAGTCGGCTGAGCGGTCATTCGGACTGAAAGCAGACTATAACTAGGTACTTTACTTTACATCATGAATATTAATTAGTTATAATAGCACATGGACACAGGAAAATTTAGCTCAGGCAGAAACTGTATAATCCTATCTATATTATATCATAAGCAAACAGAGCAGACCCTGATCAGATGGCTCCTATAATCCTATCTTTATTATATCATAAGCAAACAGAGCAGACCCTGATCAGATGGCTCCTATAATCCTATCTTTATTATATCATAAGCAAACAGAGCAGACCCTGATCAGATGGCTCCTATAATCCTATCTATATTATATCATAAGCAAACAGAGCAGACCCTGATCAGATGGCTCCTATAATCCTATCTATATTGTATCATAAGCAAACAGAGCAGACCCTGATCAGATGGCTCCTATAATCCTATCTATATTATATCATAAGCAAACAGAGCAGACCCTGATCAGATGGCTCCTATAATCCTATCTATATTATATCATAAGCAAACAGAGCAGACCCTGATCAGATGGCTCCTATAATCCTATCTATATTATATCATAAGCAAACAGAGCAGACCCTGATCAGATGGCTCCTATAATCCTATCTATATTATATCATAAGCAAACAGAGCAGACCCTGATCAGATGGCTCCTATAATCCTATCTATATTATATCATAAGCAAACAGAGCAGACCCTGATCAGATGGCTCCTATAATCCTATCTATATTATATCATAAGCAAACAGAGCAGACCCTGATCAGATGGCTCCTATAATCCTATCTATATTATATCATAAGCAAACAGAGCAGACCCTGATCAGATGGCTCCTATAGGAGCCATCTGATCTGGGTCTACTCTGTTTGCAAAGGTGTAGAAAGGCCTATTTATGGAGTAAAGGGTTAATGATGACCTTTGCGAACAGCTGGACTCCAGAGAAGATGTCATATAACTAAGTCTCTTATTATGATAGAAAACTGTACTGTTAGCTCAGTGGGTGCAGTATTTGAATCTAGAGCAGGAGGTCTCAGGTTCAATCCCTGGCCTCATAATTCTTCTAAAGACTAATGTTCAGACAATCAACCTGAAAAAGACATCAAGTTACTCCCTAAACCATCTGGATCTAAACTGTTTGCTTGAGTCATAATAAAATAATCTCTGACATGTTAGTACATGTAGCATCAGCAATAGTGTGACATAAATGATTCTCCTATTGTCTGCATTCAGTCTAACATATACAAATAAATGTAGCAGTTGGATCTGGGTGTTTAACATCTGTATCACAGAAACACCTTTTCTTTGAAAACAGAGTATACCCAGATCAGGGTCTCTCTGTTTGCTTATGAAATATACATTGTAAATCTGGTCTACATTTTTTTTTCTAAGAAAACATTCCCTTGAAAATACTACATTATTAAAATTAAGTTATCATCATGAAGTGATCAATTCATGCATAAATATTCTTTAAGACAAGCGGGCAATGATGGCCCTGATATCGCTCACCAGACAATCAGAGGAGTAGATTTTCAAAGTTTTCACTATTTTTCTATAGACAAGAGGGCCATGATGGCCCTGATATCGTTCACACCAGACAATCAGATGAGAAGATTTTCAAATTTTTGATTATATTTTTCTATTGAAAACTGGCCACCCCTGGGTTGATGCCAATTTTGACAGCATGGGCATAATTCATATAACTTTTGTAGAGAACTTGAACATGATGCTATGTGCCAAATATGAAGGCTGAGAACCTTCCAGTTTCAAAGTTTTCACAATATGTTTCAATTGAAAATTGGCCATCCCTGGGGCGGGGTCAATTTTGACCCCAGGGACATCATTTATATAACTTTGTAGAGGACCTGAACATGATGCTATGTGCCTAATATGAAAGCTAAGAACCTTCCTATTTCAGAGGAGAAGGTTTTCAAAGTTTTCACTATATGTTTCTATAGAAAACACGGCACCCCTAATTTATATAAATTTTGTAGAGGACCTGAACATGATGCTATGTGCCAAATGTGAAAGCTGATAACCTTCCAGTTTCAGAGGAGAAGATTTTCGAGGTTTTCCATCTCCCCCCTATTGTTTGTTTGTTTTGTCTTTGTGCATCTTTGTGTTTTGATAGTTATGTACATTTGCTGTGTTTTCTTGTTGTGGTGCTGTTCGGGCCGCTGTTTGTCTTGTGTGTGGTGTTTCCTGCATGACTGATACTTGTACTTTCATCAAGGTACCAACCTGGTTAGTTCTGTAAAACATTAACAGACACCAAGGTATAGCATGTAGATACATACAGAACCCATCACACTACCAACCTGGTTAGCTCAGTAAAACATTAACCCATTCCCTCATAGGCTATTTTTAGGCCAAACTGCTTTGACTAAACCTACCGAAAAGGAGCATTTACTAGAGGAAAGGATTTTTTTTAATTGTGTAGTGTTGAAACCATTGTGATAAATAGAGCATTTGCTCCTATGGACAAAAATTTGTAGAGGACTTACATATGTTGCTATGTGCCAAATATGAAAGCTGAGAACCCTGTAGTATCAGAGGAGAAGATTTTTAAAGATTCAATTGTTATGACTCAGGACTGACATCAGAGGACACAAAAAAGTGTCTTCTTAACCCATTACTCCATGACTGAAATACTGTTAAAACAATATAACGATATAACCCCCCCCCCCCCCCAAAAAAAAAAAATACCTTTCTATGCCTTTGCAAACAGAGTAGACCCAGATCAGCCAGCTCCTATAGGAGCCATCTGATCAGGGTCTGCTCTGTTTGCTAATGGAATAATATAGATCTGATTCTACAGTTTCTGTTTTGGCAAAAATTGCATGTGTTGATATGCCATTTTGAAAATTAATCTAATCAATATTCATGACGTGATCATTTCTTTCATGAATATTCATGGAGTAAAGGGTTAAATTAAAATATTACGGTTTTCTTCTGTATGTTATCTCAAGCTGTATCAAAACATCGAACAGTTGACCATGCCTGAGATACCAGAGCTACAGATAAAGGTGCATACCCAAATACTAAAATCATAGAGCTACAGATAAAGGTGCATACCCAAATACTAAAATACATGTAGTCATTTCTCCACCCAACCCTATACTGTGACCACTCTCAGAGCTACAGATAAAGGTGTGTACCCAAATACTAAAATAGTCATTTCTCCACCCAACCCTATACTGTGACCACTCTCAGAGCTACAGATAAAGGTGTGTACCCAAATACTAAAATAGTCATTTCTCCACCCAACCCTATACTGTGACCACTCTCAGAGCTACAGATAAAGGTGTGTACCCAAATACTAAAATAGTCATTTCTCCACCCAACCCTATACTGTGACCACTCTCAGAGCTACAGATAAAGGTGCATACCCAAATACTAAAATAGTCATTTCTCCACCCAACCCTATACTGTGACCACTCTCAGAGCTACAGATAAAGGTGCATACCCAAATACTAAAATAGTCATTTCTCCACCCAACCCTATACTGTGACCACTCTCAGAGCTACAGATAAAGGTGCATACCCAAATACTAAAATAGTCATTTTTCCACCCAACCCTATACTGTGACCACTTTTTGAAGAGTGGTCACATTATAGGGTTTGGTGGATAAATAAAGGAGCTATTCTTGAAAATGTTTAAATTTACCCATTTTATCTGGACCTCTGAGATGCTAAGTTCCCTGGTGTGTCATCCAGATAAAACTGTTTGCAAATGCTATCAGAGTTCAAACAGAATTCGGTTGTATCCTTTCACACAATTCACTTTCGTCAGTGCTAAAGTACAATTTTAGAGTGGAGTGACTCATCTGTATTGAACTATAGAATCCACTCAGTATGAAAGGCTATGATATTTTGAATGACAAACAGTGCAGATCCTGATCAAAATGCTCCTCTAGAAGCCCTCTGATCTGAGTCTACACTGTTTGGAAATGAGAGTGGATACCTTCCATTTCAAAGATTGAGAGTTTAGAAGTGCATCCCAGCCAGTGGATGCATAGGTAGGTCTGGGTGATCATACATCCCAGTCAGTGGATGCATAGATAGGTCTGGGTGATCATACATCCCAGCCAGTGAATGTATAGGTAGGCCAGTCTGATCATACATCCCAGCCAGTGGATGCACAGGTAGGTCTGTGTGATGATACATCCCAGCCAGTGGATGCATAGGTAGGTCTGTGTGATCATACATACATATGCCTGTAAACAAGAGAGTGATAATGGCCTTGTATCACTCTCCTGCTTATCATACTATTAACCCTTTCCTTGTATCACTCTCCTGCTTATCGTACTATCAACCCTTTCCTTGTATCACTCGCCTGCTTATCGTACTATCAACCCTTTCCTTGTATCACTCTCCTGTTTATTGTACTATTAACCCTTTCCTTGTATCACTCTCCTGTTTATTGTACTATTAACCCTTTCCTTGTATCACTCTCCTACTTATCGTACTATTAACCCTTTCCTTGTATCACTCTCCTGTTTATTGTACTATTAACCCTTTCCTTGTATCACTCTCCTGCTTTCCTTGTATCACTCTCCTGCTTATCGTACTATCAACCCTTTCCTTGTATCACTCTCCTGTTTATTGTACTATTAACCCTTTCCTTGTATCACTCTCCTACTTATCGTACTATTAACCCTTTCCTTGTATCACTCTCCTGCTTATCGTACTATCAACCCTTTCCTTGTATCACTCTCCTGTTTATTGTACTATCAACCCTTTCCTTGTATCACTCTCCTGTTTATTGTACTATCAACCCTTTCCTTGTATCACTCTCCTGTTTATTGTACTATTAACCCTTTCCTTGTATCACTCTCCTACTTATCGTACTATTAACCCTTTCCTTGTATCACTCTCCTACTTATCGTACTATTAACCCTTTCCTTGTATCACTCTCCTACTTATCGTACTATTAACCCTTTCCTTGTATCACTCTCCTGCTTATCGTACTATTAACCCTTTCCCTAAAAATTTTTTGTAAATTGGTCACTTAATGAATATCAATTTACTTATTTTTTATAATGTAAAAGCTTCATGGTAATTTTTGGCATAGGCAAAAACTATAGGATAAAATCTATATACATGTACTTCTATAAGTAAACTTATCAGACCCTGATCAGAAAGCTCCTACAGGCTACTGTGTCTGCAGAGGTGTGAACAAAGTGTTTATATGAAGGATAGCGTTAATAGTGCCAATTGATCTATTATAAACATGTTATTTGTCTTCAAAACTAAATTGTGACTACTCAATAGAATCATCTCTAATGAGTAGTCTCTAGTAGCAAACAGTTTGGAGGAGAAATACTCTTGTATAACACCTAATCCATAGCCCTGCTTTTGTGAATAGTCTAAATCCAGGTAGAAATTTGAGTAACTTGCAGCTACACGTACCAGCTAGGATCTTTGGAATGATTTACACAGTGATCTTGGTTTTGCTTGTTTGTGTAACTCTTTACTCCATAAATATGCATTTTAACACCTTTGCAGACAGAGCTGACTCAGATCAAATGACTCCTGATCAGGGTATGCTCTATTTGCTTATGGAATTATGTAGATCTCATTCTACAGTTTCTGCCAATAGCAAAAAATTCTGAATATATAATTATGTATGTGAGTATATAATTCTGTGTCCATATCCCATTATAAATATTCATCTCATTGATAGTCATGATGTCATTATGGAGTAAAGAGTTAAGCAGTTTTCTACTCCATTTTCATTCATTCAATAAGTAACAAATAACCCTGTTTCATCTAGTATG
>OY755237.1:98570017-98593059 GCA_963576725.1 Azorinus chamasolen
CAATATATAACAAAACCTTAATTTGAACTACAAGAAAGAAATTGATAAAAAGAACTAGATCTAATTTAAATGTTAATACGTAAAATTGACTAACAAGGAAATGAGTCAAATATATATGATTCTGTCATATCATAAACATAAAATTAAGATAAATATATATATTCTACTGCTGACAATCGTTTTAATATAACCTCAAAATGAATCATAAATCATATATCTAAGTTAACTAATGAACAAATCAAATGTGTGTATGCTACCTTGTTTTTCATTTTCCTTGTGAAAATAAACCCGGCAGCACGTCCCAGCAACTAGTGTCCCGAGATTTAGCCAAACCGAGTATCTCCAAGTAAAAGCGTCGATAGTACCACTGAATCGATTGGCTGATAGTTGATTCAAGAACCAATGAAAAATTTCAATACATAACGGCTGAAAAATTATGGGATATCCGCCATTTTCTCCCACGCCGGAGAAAGCAATGTAAACATTTGCAAGAGAAAAAGACAATAAAAAATATTTTCTGATAGTATTTAACCAACCTTTTTTCAAGATGGAGGCTGTTAGAGCATTCAACAATGAGGTAAGTGTGGGTTTTCAATCCGAGAAATAAATTTATGTAGGCAATTTTCCCGATCTTTCCGAGCTCTCGTGACATTTTAAAAACGTTTTTTCAGATTTGCGAAACAAGCAATCTGCGTAGCCCACATTAATATACTGATCGAATTGCCTGTATTTATAAGATTTATGTGAGGGTAGATTTTCTGGGGTTGGTATTCTATATTAACAGTTGTTGAATACCTTGCATGAAAATCGAGTGTTGTGTCTCGTGTCGGAAGAGGTTACTTCCCTTGACTATGCATTTCATGATTATTTGTTACGTTTATACACAAACTTGATTTTTCATGAGGTATCGTTAATGTCGCAGTTTAGTCAATATCCGAGAATAATAGCACTTCTGCATAAACTGTCTCACTATGGTGTAAGGGGCATAGCCCTTGATTGGATCAGTGCCTTACTGGGTCATGATGGAACAGGTCACAGGCAGCAGCAGGTGGTTGTGGATGGCAGCACATCAGATAGGGCTCCCGTTCTGTCGAGTGTACCGAAGGACTCGGTTTTGGGCCTCTTCTGTTTTTCCTCATATTAATGACCATTTCCCAATCCAGTTGCCGCTGTAGTGATAGGCCTATATAAGGCATCTCCAACAGCCTTGCTGTTTGGTGAACCTTTTAGCGACATGGTTAGAGTGTCGGACTAATATCCATGAGTCCTGGATTCGAGTCCTGGTAGAGGCCAGTAACTTTTCCTCCCTTAGAATTACTTCATTGGCGACGAGGATAATTCGGTTTGTATGCGGGGATGCATGTAAAGGCTTAGGGGCGTGCATGGTTATATGCATTGCTCCTAAAGGTTAAAAGGGAGGGGAGTGTAGTGATAGGCCTATATAAGGCATCTCCAACAGCCTTGCTGTTAGGTTAACCCTTTAGCGATGTGGTTAGAGTGTCGGACTAGTATCTAGGAGTTCGAGTCCGGTAGAGGCCAGTAACTTTTCCTCCCTTAGAATTACTTCACCGCTTATTTGCGGACAACTGTGTGATTTAGTTATAAACTCTGTGGCAGACAATGGTTGTCTGCAGGCAGACCTGGAGTCCTGGAGAAATGATGGATGTCCTTCAACATTTGGGATTCCAGGCGGACCGATGCTCGCATCCCACCCTAGGGTTAGGATTACGCTGGACTGTGCTGACACTGCTCAAAGTCCTGCACTCGGACCAGGAATCCAGCTGGGCTATGACTCGACCCACACCTAGGATTAGAGCGAACTTTGCAGTCATTTCGCGTCAAAATCGATTCGGGTACACAGCACATCATGCACATCTCTGGTCACTTTAAAAAAGATAAATAACGCTCAGTACACAGCAAACCTCTACAGACAGGCCACATACCAGTCATTAAAATTGTCTTGAAGAGACGGTTCTAACAAGTGGTCACAACATAGGGTTTGGTAGAAAGATGATGCTTAAAGGACGACTCAAAAAAGGGGGCAGAAGAAACAGGACTGAGCAGCGGTTCTTTGGGCCAAAAAGAGATGCCCTCGGGCAGGCGCCTTTCCTCTACCCATCCTGTCCTATCACTCTAGAGCTGATATGGGATCCCAGCATCAAGGGCTTTGAAGCCTCTGGGCCTCCTGACCTCAGGTTCTGGTCGGTTCAGGAGTCCTAACTTCTAGCAATCCTTAGCGCTTTGAAGTTTTTCGAGTTTCTGGTACAAAACCGCTGTGTGCTTGTTCAGACAGACAACACTACAGTAGTTTCTTATATCAAAAGTCAGGGGAACCAGGGCTCAAGCAAGAGGGCGATTAGGGAGAAAAAGTCTCCTTAACCCTTTCCCAGTTCTATATTTATTTATTACTAATTTCAATACCTACTGAATATTCATAAACAAAATAGTTATAATGAAATATGGAAGGTGGAACATTGTAGCCATTTTGGAAAGTAAAGAAATAGATCCATTAGCAAACAGAGCAGACCCTGGTCAGACAGCTCCTGTAGGAGCTGTCTGATCTGGGTCTATTCTGTTTGCAAATGAGTGAAAACATGTTTATATGAAGGAAAGGGTTAATGCCGCTAACTTCTCCCTGTTTTGAGCTGAGGGAGCAAATTTCAATGTATAGAACATAGAGGGAGATACAAAATCAGGACCAAAACTTCTCTCTCAATCGCACTGAACTTCTCCCTGATGGAGAGCTCCAGCTTGAGCCCTGGGGAAGCATCCCTCGCTCTCCTTGAGTGCACAAGGGATCTCCTCCTGTTATTTCGCAGCAGACAATCTCGTTGCTTGCCAAGCTTCTGCCTGGCAAGCTGATTGTTTTCACGGATGGTCTCTCCCGCAGAATTCTAGTTTTGATGTCGGAATAGAATTTTCTCAGGTCCTTTGTGGCTCAGATCTTTCACCTTTTTGGGTTTCAAAAGGTAGATTTTTTGCCACCAGGTTTTGTCGCTGCTACTGTTGGTGTCTCCATTTTTTGATCCAGCAGCCTGAGCAGTAAGTAGTTCTGTCTTTTCGCAGGACCAACTGTTCCCATTCATTTTGTTCCTAGCGGTGTTGCGCAAGATCGGGGTTTTGAACTGATCAGAGATCCTGGTTTATTGATTTTCTGGGTCTCCTGTTCGAGTCACCCCACTAGATACATCTCAGACAGGATCTTCTCTCTCGCATAGGCAGTGTTCTCCCCAAAGACCCTGCCATTTTCCAGTCTGTCCCTCTATTAGGGACTTCTCCAACTTAGGTTTTAGCTCACCAGAGCCAAAGACTCGGGATGAGCTATTGTGACTGCGATGTGTCTGGCGTCCGGCCACATTTTCAAACATCTCGTCTGAAACCTCTGACCCGATTTTAACCAAACTTTGTCAGGAGCATCAGTGGCTAGGGGAAACAAAATATTGTCCAAATTATGCCCCGGACCAAAAAGTGTCCCGCCCCGGGGCTTATCAGTTATTCGTAGGAAAATCTTTAAAAATCTTCTCCGAAATTGTAAGGCCTAGACCTTTGATATTTGGTATGTAGCATGATCTAATGGTCCTCTACAAAGATTGTTCAAATTATGACCCCCGGACCAATAATGACCCCACCCAGGGGCTTATCAGTTTTTCATAGGAAAATCTTTAAAAATCTTCTTCTCTGAAACTGTATGGCCTAGACATTTGATATGTAGCATGGTCTAATGGTCCTCTATAAAGATCTATAAAGATTGTTCAAATAATGACCCCCGGGCCAAAAATGGCCCCACCCCAGGGCTTATCAGTTTTTCATAGGAAAATCTTTAAAAATCTTCTGAAACTGTATGGCCTAGACCTTTGATATTTGTTATGTAGCATGATCTAATGGTCCTCTATAAAGATTGTTCAAATAATGAACCCCCCCCCAAAAAAAAAAAATCCAAAAATGGCCCCACCCCAGGGCTTATCAGTTTTTCATAGGAAAATCTTTTAAAAATCTTCTTCCCTGATACTGTAAGGCCTAGAGCTTTGATGTTTGGTATGTAAGATGATCTTATGGTCCTCTACAAATTTTGTTCAAATTACGACCCCTTGGGCAAAAATGGCCCCGCCCCTGGGCTTATCAGTTGTTCCGAGAAAAATCTTCGTCTCTGAAATTGTAAGGCCTAGACCTTTGATAATTGGTGTACATAGCATGATCTAATGGCCAAAATGGCCTGCCCCGGAGTTTATCAGTTTTACCTAGGCCTTTAAAGATCTTCTCTGAAACCATAAGGTCAATATCTTTAATATTTGACATGTATGCAGGTTAACCATATAATCCTCTACCAAGATTGTACTAATACGAACCTTTGGTAAAAAATGATGGCCCCGCCCTGGGGCATATTAATTTTTCATAGACTTATTAAGAAAAACCTTTAAAAATCCTTCATCCCTGAAACCATAAGACTCATACCTTCCATATTTGGTATGTAGCTTTGCCTTGTGATCCTCTGCCATGAATGTTCAACTTCCGATCCCAGACTTCCGGGCGAAACTTGGCCCTGCCCTGGGGCTTATCAGTTTTTCATGGGGAAATTATAAAATATTATTTTTCTCTGAAACCATAAGGCAGTGTCCGACAAATCCATTGCCCGGAGCCCGCGGGCTACCAGAAAATCTTGTCGGGCCATCAAAGAATTTCAAAACAAGCCCACCGGGCTAAGAGTAATAGCAAAGATCAGTAGCCCGGCTATAACAGATAATCTAGAACGTAGGGCAATTAATGATGACATGTTAATTTCCCAGAGTTAGGGTCGGTATACATAGTTCATACAATTAATCTGGAGTGTGTTCTGACGCGTGTCCTGTTGTTAAACCACAGAGCGTGACAACCACTGACGCTGGTCATGTATTGGCTATCAAGTCATTTAAATCTCCGCCCAAGTGATGCATGACTGACACTTGTTCATTGAAATGTTTAATCTCCGAATCCCGCAGATTACGAATATTTCCATACGTAATCGTCGTGTGTGACAGTTTCAGTTGACTAATAAATTGAATCAATTACCGCTTCAATGGGGCGAGATTTGAAACCAAACTCGCTTATGTAATTAACTTCCGGTCGCTCATAGCATTAACAAAACTAAAAAATAATGGGTTTTCGCGGATCGAATCTCGGTGAAAATCTACAAATTTTCTCTCGCTACTCAATTTGAAAAACTTGAGAAAATTTTTTTCACCTCGTCATTATTTCTTCAAGATTGACGATGTTTGGCTCTGTCAACTCACGTTACATGATTGTGTTATATGGGGTAAAACAAGAATGAAACCTCGATCTATTTAGACCCGATTTTCTACCAGGTAAAAAGGATGACTTCTACAATATCTTCTTGTATGACTTGCAGTGCATACCGGTACGCAGTTTAAAGGGTTTTTCAGATTCAGATTCAAATTTTATTTAGAGTCGGTTTGATAATTACAACATGTAAACATTAGCTATGTATAGCTATTGACCGACATAAACATACAAATTTAACAGTTACAGTTATAAAAGTTATAAACTGAAAAATTCTGAAAACATAAAAGCAATAAGACATATTCATACATATGTTTAAGGGAAAAACTGTCTGTAAATTAAGCTTAATGCTCCAAGAAGCTATAAACAACTTCTCTTAAAATATTTAAACATTCCATATATCATGACTGCATTAAAATACTCTCTTAAAATCATATTGTGTTAAATAAAATTTGGATTGTTTAAGAGTATATCACAGACAATTCTTACCATAAATTAATTAGCATATTCAACCTAATAAATAAATTTGCATTCAACAGCAAAGAAAATGGGCAAAAGCATCAAGCAAATAGCAATCAATAAATAAACCAGGGCATAAATATTCAATGGCACATAAAGTTGAAATCATTAATTGATTGTAAATAGAAAT
Source organism: Azorinus chamasolen (assembly GCA_963576725.1). NCBI lineage: Eukaryota > Metazoa > Mollusca > Bivalvia > Cardiida > Solecurtidae > Azorinus > Azorinus chamasolen. The sequence continues at coordinate 98,575,941 of OY755237.1, forward strand.
GACTTTAGTGAACAGAGCTTATCATTCCCTGGCTGCACCCATATGAGCTGCCTGGTCGGGATCCTCACTGTCCCTCATCAAGTTTTAAATGCTTTGCAAAGCTTTGAAAATCAGAAAAGTTAAATATGAGAATATCTATTAATGAAAATTTATGAATATTTAACATGGAGTGGGTTGAAGAAAACAGAGACATATATATCAGCATAAGCAACAGCAAGCATAAATAAAAGCAGTTTAACTAGCACATAGCAAGAAGTCTGCAGTGCCATAGTTCTTAATCTTCTTATCTTGAGAGAAGGAAGTTTTGACTTTGCAAGTAGATATTCATATCCAGATTTATAGTCATTGTAACACTACATTTGTATCTGAAAATGTCTTATTAACATCTGACACACACTTAAAGGTTAAAATAAGTGCAAATGACCTAAAACCAATGTTCTGAATTCAATTATTATCATTACAAGCCATTTAAAACATGATATGACCAGACCTGTCGATATGAAATGTTATTTAATTAATGACAAAGGTAATGACAAATAATGAGTATTAGACCAAATAGTAATAAATTGCCATTTAAAATTTGTGTTTATTGACTCATTTCAACATCTAGTGGAATGTTAGTATAATATATATTCACAGTCTGACAGTGCAAATTCATCATCTGATGGAACACATATTGTCAGAGTCGCTTCAAAATCTGTCATAGCTAGCACCCCTAGCAATTAAATCAAGCGGAAGAAGGGCAATTTAAAATAAAATAATTAAATTGAAGAAAAATGTAATATAGATCTAGTTTTATGATTGTGTTGTCATTATTCTTTAGGGATATTAGGTCTGAATGAGTATACATACACCATACACGGATGCAATAGTGTCTTACCATCTGGAAATTGAATAAAAAATATCTGGGCTACTAGATTTTTTTTCTTGAAGTCACTGGGCTAGTACAAAAAAAATCTGGTAGCCCAGTGGGCTACCAACAAAAAAATAAATTTGTCGGACACTGCATAAGGCTTAGACCTTTAATAAATGGCATGCTGCTTCACCTTGTGGTTCTCTACCATGATTGTACAAATGATGACTTCTGGGTCAAAAATGGCCCCACCCCAGGGGTAATCTCAGGTGAGCGCTTCAGGGCCTCTTGGTTCTCTTTTCAGAGACGAAACTACAGTCAGTACCTCATGGGTATAGGCCCTTGTTTGCCATTACCTTTCTTTAACCCATTACCTCATAGGCTATTTTTAGATCCAACCTCTAAGGCTCTTTGAATAAATCTACCGAAAAGGAGCATTAACTATCTAGAGAAAAGGAAAGTTTTAGAATTTTGTAGTTTGAAACCATTGTGATAAATAGAGCATTTGCTCCTGTTGGAGCAAATTCTCTATTTATCACAATGGTTTCAATATATGACTTTTGCAGAGGGTCAATATGAGGGAATGGTTAAAGGTTTAACCCATTCCCACTTAAGCTATTTTTAGACCTAACCTCTATGAAAAAATCTACCAAAAAGAAGCATTACAGAAAAGGAAATTTTCAGAATTATGTAATTTTGAAATCATTCTGATAAATAGAGCATTTGTTCCTATGGAGCAAATGCTCGATTTATCAGAATAGTTTCAAAAAGTGAGTTTCACAGAGGCATCAATATGCGGGAATGGATTAAAGGACCGGTTCTCACCCAGTCCTTTCTGAGTTGATCTGTGCCTTCGTACTTCAGGAACCAACAGCGCCTTCTCTGTTACCGAATTGGGATCTGTCTTGTGTTTGTCAGCCTCTCACTAACTCTTTACGAGCCTTTTGATTAGGCCTCCATAACATACCTGACGTAGAAAACTTTCTACGACTATTCGACGTAGCTAGATTCTCGCCTTGTTGAAGAAGGCTTATTTTGCTGGAATGCTGATGGCTCAGTTACCCTGCTCTATCTGTCAGGTTTCCTGGCCTAAACTCGGCTCCTGTCCGTCGCTTCAGATCCCTTGTGATTCCCAATCTCGATCACTCGGATCATGATCAAACTCTTCATTCAGTCAGATCTTCTAAGTTTTATCTGAAAAGGTTGAAACGTTGAGGGGAAGTAAAAAGATGGTTTTTCATCCCTATCAGCCTCCATCTCTAGATGGATTGCCTCTGGCTTTTTCCGATCTCTCTGACTTGATTTCGGCTTTCTACTTTTTAGGCCCTATGAGCTCAGAGCACCGTCTCCTTCCTGGGCATTTCTGAATTACGCCCTTTGGATGAGATATTTTGGACTGCTAAGTACTTCCTGGAAGAATTGCTCTACCTTTTATTCCTTTTATTTGTGCTCTTTTGCGACCCTACAGAACATTTTATGTTCTTAGGTCCGCTTGTGGCCTCTCAAACGTGGTATATGCCTAGGGCTTGAGTTCACTACTCTGCAGCTGGGCTGCATGGCTCAGTGGTAGAGCGTCCTCCTGCGGTACGGAAGGTTGTGGGTTCGATCCCCGGCCGCGACAGACCAAAAGTAGTTAAAAGTTGGTACTAGTAGCTCCCTTGTCTATGCTCAACATTAAAAGGGTAGTTCTAAGACTGGTCGGCCCGGTGTCAGGATAATGCAGGATTTTCCCTTGACCCCTTCAAAAAGACCAATTTGACCTCTTGACCCCCTCTCTATAAAGTAAAGAGATGACGCTCTTAATTTTGAGGGTCATTTGTAAAATTTAAGGGACATTTCAATAGAAAAAGGGGGTCAGGGGAAACCCTGATAATGTGACTGGGTGGGGTGCCCTTGCCATGTGCCCGCGGCAGGGGCATTCCAGTGAGGCAGCACTATAACTTGTCTCAAGTGGGTGCCGTCTGCAAATAACTGAAATACTGTTGGTCAGACGTAAAACCCAACTCGCTCACTCACTCTGCGGCTAAGCCCTGTCGTTATTTTAGGCGAGTAGATTTTCCTTCCTACCTTTGCGACAAAGTCAGCAGATTTCACAGCAGGTAACATATTTTGCTACTAAAATTAGATTTTTATAGTAAAATCTGTTTTAGTTAGAAATGTTTAGCTGCTGGGAAAGGGATTTACCTCCTCCCACCCCATTTGCTTTTAATTACAGTCAAACCTGTTTTTAGAGACATAGTTTGGGAGAAAGCCAAAAGTGTCGTATCTCACAGGGTCTCTTTGAATTCAGGTTGAAAATTTCATGGGCCCAGGGTCCATGTTGTATTGATCGACATTCTTCGCGAAAACTGATGATATTTCAAATTTATATCTAGGTATTGCTTTTTAGCTCACCAGAGCACTTTTGTGCTCAGGGTGAGCTTTTGTGATCACTTGATGTCCGTCGTCCGTCGTCGTCCGTCGTCCCGCGTCAACAATTTGAACCTTTAAAAATCTTCTCCTCTGAATCTACAGGGTTCTCAGCTTTCATCTTTGGTACATAGCATCATCTTTAGGTCCTCTACAAAAGTTATATAAATTTTGCCCCTGGGGTCAAAATTGGCCCCGCCCCAGGGGTGCCTTGTTTTCTATTGAAATATATAGTAAAACTTTGAAAATCTTCTCCTCTGAATCTACAGGGTTCTCAGCTTTCATATTTGGTACAAAGCATCATGTTCAGGTCCTCTACAAAAGTTATATAAATTATGGCCCTGGGGTCAAAATTGGCCCCGCCCCAGGGGTAGCCAGTTTTGAATAGAAACATATAGTGACAACTTTGAAAATCTTCTCCTCTGAATCTACAGGGTTCTCAGCTTTCATATTTGGCACATAGCATCATGTTCAGGTCCTCTACAAAAGTTATATAAATTATGCCCCTGGGGTCAAAATTGGCCCCGCCCCAGGGGTAGCCAGTTTTGAACAAAGGTGCTCGACGCATGCTTGGACTCACCCATGGAAAACCCCCCCCCCCCCCCCCCCCCCCCCCAATTTTTTTTTTATAATAATAATAATAAAAAATTGTGATCGAAGTATGTTAAACTAGCCTAAAATTATCTATTTGAACCACAAACCACCCCGAAAAACAAGAAATACACGACCTGGAAAAAAAATCCTATCGGGTCTATATATGTATTGAAAGGTATCTAACTACGACAGATCAGCTGTGGAAAATACAACAGTCATGTTTTTCAAAGTCTTACAGCAAAGCCAATTCAACACCGATTTTAATCATTTTGGTCTTGATCCGTTCCAAATTCCATATGCTTAGCGACACAGTTAGTGCTTTCCTTAAATATTGCCCCGTCTTGTCACTGCAAGACCGCATATTTGAAAATACGCTAGAGCGAAACGATGTGACCCCCGCCAGGATGCATAGACGTATATAGGGGGATCTGTATTCGTTAAACTTTTCAGCAAAAACGCGAATTATGCTGCAACACATTCGAAAAACATTAAACTTACCGCAGTTAAAACGGTGCTGGCTATTTGTAGTCTGCTATGAGACGCCAGTTTTCTTTCTCCTACTTTCGTTTTGAACGTAGATGGCCAAATCGCTGTGTCCCGGAAGTAGTACTCAATTTGCATATCGAATAGTTTATGAGCCGGGTCACAGCAAAATGGTCGCATCCGTTCAAAACGAAAGTTGGAGAACGAAAACTGGCGCCTCGTAGCTGACTGGAAATAGTAAGCACCGTTTTAATTGCGGCGAGTTTAATGTTTTTAGATAGTGTTTAACCATAATTCGCGTTTTTGTTGAAAAGATTAACGAATACAGATCCCCCTATATACGTCTATGCATCCTGGCGGGAGTCACATCGTTTCGCTCTAGCGTTTTTTCAAATTCGCGGTCTTGCAGCGACAAGACGGGGCAATATTTAAGGGAAGCACTAACTGTGCCGCTTAGCATATGGAATTTGGAACGGATCAAGACCAAACAGATTGAAATCGGTGTTGAATTGGCTTTGCTGTAAGACTTTGAAAAACATGACTGTTGTATTTTCCGCCGCTGATCTATCGTAGTTAGATACCTTTCAATACATATATAGACCCGATAGGAATTTTTTTCCGGATCGTGTTTTTCTCGTTTTTCGGAGTGGTTTAAGGTTCAAATAGATAGTTTTAGGCCAGTTGAACATACTTCAATCACAATCTTTTTTTTATTTATTTTTTATTATTTTTTTTTTTTTTTTGGGGGGGGGGGGGGGGGGGGAGGTCCATGGATGAGTCCAAGCATGCGTCGGGCACCTTTGGTTTTGAATAGAAACATATAGTGACAACTTTGAAAATCTTCTCCTCTGAATCTACAGGGTTCTCAGCTTTCATATTTGGCACATAGCATCATGTTCAGGTCCTCTACAAAAGTTATATAAATTATGGCCCCAGGGTCAAAATTGGCCCCGCCCCAGGGGTAGCCAGATTTCATTAGAAACATATAGTGACAACTTTGAAAATCTTCTCCTCTGAATCTACACGGTTCTCAGCTTTCATATTTGGCACATAGCATCATGTTCAGGTCCTCTACAAAAGTTGTATAAATTATGCCCCTGGGGTCAAAATTGGCCCCGCCCCAGGGGTAGCCAGTTTTGAATAGAAACACATAGTGACAACTTTGAAAAAAAATTCTTCTGAATCTACAGGGTTCTCAGCTTTCATATTTGGCACATAGCATCATGTTCAGGTCCTCTACAAAATTTGTATAAAATATGCCCCTGGGGTCAAAATTGGCCCCGCCCCAGGGGTGGTCAGTTTTCAATAGAAACATATAGTGAAACTTTGAAAATCGTCTCCTCTGAAACTGGAAGGTTCTAAGCTTTCATATTTGGCACATAGCATCATGTTCAGGTCCTCTACAAAACTTATATAAATTATGCCCCTGGGGTCAAAATTGGCCCCGCCCCAGGGGTAGCCAGTTTTCAATAGAAATATATGGTAAAACTTTGAATATATTCTTCTCTGAAACTGAACGGTTCTTAGCTTTCATATCTGGCACATAGCATCATGTTCAGGTCCTCTACAAAAGTTATATACATTATGCCCCTGGGTTCAAAATTGACCCCGCCCCAGGGGTGCCAGTTTTCTCTAGAAACATATAGTGAAAACTTTGAACATCTTCTCCTCTGATTGGCTGGTGAGCGATGTCAGGGCCATTCTGGCCCTCTTGTTTAGGGTTTGGAATGGAATAAAATATTTTATGATGTTACTACTTTAGTGTCCTTATCAATAATTCTATTAATAAAAATTAAGTTTGTTCACAAAACAAATTCATGAAAATCAGAAGCCTCGTAGTTTTTCGAAGCGTTTCGGCCCATTGCCACAACGAGGCCAAACACACCTGTCATTGACAGGGAAGCAGAGGCACATTTCTATATGTCTGTATCTTAATTATGAGAATACAATTTATGTTATAATGAAATAAACCTTTTAAAGTGGTGTGGTTAACTTCTTGTCAAGTTATGAAACCAATTCGGCAATTAAATCACTAGAATAGCCAATTACGACATTATGACCGATTTCCGGTATAAATAAATGGATGATTAAAGCGCAGTTCATTATCAAAATTTTATGGTTGGGTAGCTAGCCATAAAAACTCTAACAGTATTGAGACTAACAGGCCAACTGGACCAGATAATCCCTTATCACCTTGGGCATTAAACCTTTGACACGTTAATGAGGGCAATTAAGTACAAACACAATGATACAGTGAAAGCTCATTGTCGCTAAAAACAATGTCGTTTGCCGAGATGGGAGTACAAATTTAGTGTCGTATGTCGCATCTGCCAGTGTGTCGCTATATACAGTTGAAATATAGAGGAAAATACATCGGGAGGAAGCAAATACTGTCGCATCTGACAGGATGTCGCTAAAAACAATGTGTCGCTAGGACAGGTTTGACTGTATTTAGAGAGCAAATAAGCAGTGATTATAGCATGTGGGGCATAGGCCAAGTGGCATATGGCTATGCAGGCTACTGAGGCTAGCCGTGCAGTACATACTTTTCGGGACTTCTTTTTATTCCGGTTGCGATGTTAATAATAATAACCTAAGGCAGATTTCACCGCAGATTTTACTATAAAAATCTTAATTTTAAGTGAATACTGTGGAAATTGATACCTTGCACCAATGCCTTAGTTGCACTTTCCAAAAGCTGAAGAATTTGTTGTCCAACAAAGCCAATATTGAAAAAAATGATGATGTGAAAAATAGGCAAGTTTTGCAAATAGTGTAGCGGGAGCAAATTTTTAGATTTTTGCTGAGATTCGACCCGCGAAAACCCATTAGTTTTTTGTGTCACCTGCCAAGAGGCAGTGTGTCACTTAGGGATCACTTTTCCGTTGTCTGTCTGTCCATATGTCTGTCCGTCACACTTTCTTTTTTTAGCTGTCATTTCTAAAGTAAACACTATCGAGCTTTCAAATTTCACATGTCTTCCTCTCAAAGGACCATTGATGTAACTAAGGCCCATTACTCTGCATGCAATACGTTTTGAGTTATTCCCCTTTGTCCACACTTTCTTTTTTTTGGCTGTCATTTCTAAACTAATCATCATAGAACTTTCAAATTTCACATGTGTCTTCCTCTCATTGAGGACCATTTATGTAACTAAGGTCTATCACTCTGAATGCAATACTTTTTGAGTTATTCGCCTTTGTTTTGATTTCACTCCAGGATATTAACAGTTTTTGTGTCAGCTGCGAGCAGGTGACACATTTGTTCCTCCGAACACTCTTGTGTTAATGATGTGAGTGACAGAAACTTAATTACAGTTGTTGAGTGAATTAGTTTCCATTCTCTCACCATTGAAGTGGTAAATCAGTGAACTGAAACTGCAGAGAACGACATAAGCCACACCAACTTAATCTAGATTTGTTGGGTGTGTGTGTGTGTTAATGGTTGGAATACTCTTGCTCTGCTGGATTCGGAGATGAAACATTTCGACGAACAAGTTATCAGCCCTGAGTCAATTGGGCAGAGATTAAATGACTTGACAACCAGTACATGGCCAGATATTTGGCAAGTGTCAGTGGTTGAGACGCTGTATGAGTTAACACCAGAACTTGTGTCAGAAAACACTCATCAGATTCAGTTGTACATGTATGCATACACAGGGAAATTAACATGGCATCATTGAATGTCCTGCATTCTAGATTGTCTGTTATAGCCATACTTTTGATCTTTGGTTTTACATTCAGCCTTGTGGGCTTGCTCTGATATTTTCTAGTAGACCGAGAATATTTCTGGTAGCCCACATGCTCTGAGCCAGAGCTACTGATTTATAAACATTTATTAAAGGTGGATACTGAAATACTAAAATTGTCATTTCTCCACCAAACCTTATGTTGTAACCACTCTTTAGAATTGCCTCGGACAGACGAATCAAAAGAGTGGTCACAACATAGGGTTTGATGGAGAAATGAAGAAGTTTCACTTGAAACTATTTCAAATTATTCATGTTATCTGGAGCACTGCCGAGCAATGAATTTGTCATACACTGACATAAAGTGTCCACAATTATTTTTCTTTGTTTTAAAATGCCTTCAGAAAAACAGTAACTGTGAGTGTTATTTACAATGTAACTATATTTTTCCTTTCAGCTTTCAAGCTTATATGAATGCAAGCCCCCAGTATCTCGTGCAAAGATGGCGCATGTCACTAAATGCGCCATCAAAGCCATCAAGTTCTACAAACATGTTGTCCAGAGTGTGGAGAAGTTCATACAGAAGGTATAGATTAGTGGACTATTTTTAGAACCATTACCTCTAATTTTAGACCCAATCTCTGAATAAATCTACCTAAAAGAAGCATTTACTAGAGAAAAGGAAAAGTTAAAGAATTGTGTTACTGTAGTATTGAAACTATTGTGATAAATAGAGCATTTGCTCCTATGCTCTATTTATCACAATGGTTTAAAATATTGACTTTTACAGAGGCGTAGAAGGGCATATTTATGGAGGAAAGGGATAACACTTACTGAAATACTTTCCACCAAGTTCTAGTTTAACCCTTTCCCTGTCCTATGGTTATTCAAAATTTTGATACCTACTGAATATTCATGGACAAAACAGAAAAAAAAGAAAGTACAGAAACAGAGCTTTCGAATTCCATAAAGCAAACAAAGCAGACCCTTATCAGACAGCTTCTATAGGAGTTGTCTGATCTGGGGCTACTCTGCAAATGCATGAAAACATGTTTACATGAGAGAAAGAGTTAACCCTTTCCCTCATATAAACGTGTTTTCACGCATTTGCAAATAGAGAAGACCCAGATCAGACGGCTCCTAAAGGAGCCGTCTGATCAGGGTCTGCTCTGTTTGCTAATAGAATTTGAAAGATCTGTTTATTTGCTTTATAAAATCTCTACAATGTTCCACCTTCCATATTTCGTTAGAACTGTTTTGGCCATGAATATTCAGTAGGTATTGAAATTTGAAATAAACATAGAACAGGGAAAGAGTTGACCATTAGCATTCCGCAGTAACTCTTGGTGCTGCAAGTGAATTTGTAGTTGCCTTTGAGAAAGTTTTGAGCCCAGTGAAACGAGGTGGCTGCTTGACAGTCTGAAAGCGATTTTTATACACCCCTCGATAAATCGGTTGTATTATGTTAACTACAAGTTCGATAACCAGCCAAATAGTCCCCATTTTAGAGTTATGGCTCTTGAATTAACTAACATTGCAGTTTAACCTTGTCAGCTCTTATGACAGTTTTTATCCGATTTTCGACAAACTTCATGAAAGTGTGTGTGGCTTTGTCCATTACCAGCCAAATGGTCTTGAATACTTTAGAGTTGTGACCCTTGAATTAGCCAAAATTGCCTGTTTTTGACTTTTGCACGCTATGAGTTAAACAGTTTTTATCCAATCTCACTAATCTTCATGAAAATTTTATAGAGTTATGGCCCTTGAATTAAGTAAAATTCCAGTTTAACCTTGTCAGCTCTTTAACTCATTACCTCATAGGCTATTTTTAGATACAATCTCTTTGAATGAATCTACCGAACTAGAGAAAAGGAAATTTTAGAATTTGTTTGTTTGAAACCATTGTAATAAATAGAGCATTTGTTCCTATAGGAGAAAATGCTCTATTTATCACAATGGTTTCAAAAAGTGACTTTTGCAGAGGCGTCAAAAGGTGTCAATATGAGGGAATGTGTTAAGTGACAGTTTTTATCCGATTTTCGACAAACTTCATTAAAGTGTGTGATTCAATTTGATAATCGATTATGATTTTGGTCCGATTCTCCATCCCTACCCTTTCCTCCTGATCTGGGGGGTTTTTTTTGGTCAGGGAAGTTGAAACTGGTCAGGAAAAAATCTGGGAAAAGCCAGAGAATTTTACTTTCTATGGGAACCATGATATTAGCCTTGTCCACTCTCCGCTCTCCAGTTCAAATCAAAGTTTGATCTATGTACATTGATTCAATCATTCAGAAGTTATGGTCCTTTTTGAGTAAATTATGAATTTTTAATCACTTGGTGGTGGGGTAAAAATAATTAAAATTCTATTGGTGGTACCCCTAATTTAGACTTTCGAATTTTTAGCTCACCTGAGCCAAAGGCTCAGGATGAGCTATTGTGATCGCAATCCGTCCGGCGTCTGGCGTCCGTCCACATTTTCAAACAACATCTCCTCTGAAACTGCTGACCCTATTTTAACCAAATTTTGTGAGAAGCATCAGTGGCTAGGGGGAACAAACTGTTGTTCACATTATGACCCCCTGACCAAAAATGGCCCCGCCCAAGGGCTTATCAGTTTTTCATAAGAAAATCTTTAAAAATCTTCTTCTCTGAAACTGTAAGGCCTAGACCTTTTATATTTAGTATGTAGCATGATCTTATGGTCCTCTACAAAAATTGTTCAAATTATGACCTCTGGGCCAAAAATGGCCCCGCCCAAGGGTTTATCAGTTTTTCATAGGAAAATCTTTAAAAATCTTCTTCTCTGAAACTGTAAGGCCTAGACCTTTTATATTTATTATGTAGCATGATCTTATGGTCCTCCACAAAAATTGTTCAATTTATGACCCCTGGGCCAAAAATGGCCCCGCCCAAGGGTTTATCAGTTTTTCATAGGAAAATCTTTAAAAAATCTTCTTCTCTGAAACTGTAAGGCCTAGACCTTTGATATTTAGTATGTAGCATGATCTTATGGTCCTCTAAAAAAATTGTTCAATTTATGACCCCTGGGCCAAAAATGGCCCCGCCCAAGGGCGTATCAGTTTTTCATAGGAAAATTTTTAAAAATCTTCTCTGAAACTGTAAGGCCTAGACCTTTGATATTTGGTACGTAGCATGATCTAATGGTCATCTACAATAATTGTTCAAATTATGACCCCTGGGCCAAAAATGGCCCCGCCCAAGGGCTTATCAGTTTTTCATAGGAAAATCTTTTAAAAATCTTCTTCTCTGAAACTGTAAGGCCTAGACCTTTGATATTTAGTATGTAGCATGATCCTCTACAAAAATTGTTCAAACTATGACCCCCGGGCCAAAAATGGCCCCGCCCAAGGGTTTATCAGTTTTTCATAGGAAAATCTTTAAAAATCTTCTTCTCTGAAACTGTAAGGCGTAGACCTTTGATATTTAGTATGTAGCATGATCTTATGGTCCTCTAAAAAAAATTGTTCAAATTATGACCCCCGGGCCGAAAATGGCCCCGCCCAAGGGCTTATCAGTTTTTCATAGGAAAATCTTTAAAAATCTTCTTCTCTGAAACTGTAAGGCCTAAACCTTTGATATTTGGCATGTAGCATGATCTTATGGTTCTCTACGAAAATTGTTCAAATTATGACCACCCGGGCCCAAAAATGGCCCCGCCCCAGGGCTTATCAGTTTTTCATAGGAAAATCTTTAAAAATCTTCTTCTCTGAAACTGTAAGGCCTAAACCTTTTATATTTGGTATGTAGCATGATCTTATGGTCCCGTACAAAGACTGTTCAAATTATGACTCCGGGACAAAAATGGCCCCACCCAAGGGCTTATCAGTTTTTCATAGGAAAATCTTAAAAAATCTTCCTCTCTGAAACTGTAAGGTCTAGACCTTTGATGTTTGGTATGTAGCATGATCTAATGGTCCTCTACAAAGATTGTTCAAATTATGACCCCCGGACCAAAAATGGCCCCGCCCAAGGGCTAATCAGTTTTTCATAGGATAATCTTTAAAAATCTTCTGAAACTGTAAGGCCTAGACCTTTGATGTTTGGTATGTAACATGATCTAATGGTCCTCTACAAATATGTAGCTTTGGCTTGTGGTCTTCTGCCAAGAATGTTCAACTTACGACCTTGACCTCTGGGCGAAACTTGGGGTATATCAGTTTTTTATGGGAAAAGTATAAAATATTAATTTTCTCTGAAACCATAAGGCTTAGACCTTTAATTAATGGTATACTGCTTTGCCTTTTGGTTCTCTACCAAGGTTGTACAAATGATGACTTCTTGGTCAAAAATGGCCCCGCCCCTGGGTTATCTCAGGTGAGCGCTTCAGGGCCTCATGGCCCTCTTGTTGCTTGTCCACTCTCTAACTGAAACAATCATAATCCAATCCTTTTTGTTAAAAAATCCTAAATGGAGGAATATTACGGTGATTGTAGAGCATAAGAGCAAGATATGGTTTGGTTGAGAAATATATATTTTGATTAACCCTTTCCCTCATATAAATGCTTTTTCATCCTTTGCCAAACAGAATGCACCCAGATCGGAAGACTCCTGTGGGATCCATCTGATAAGTGTCTGCTCTGTTTGCTTATGACATTAAATAGATCTGATTCTGCAGGTTTTTGTCATAAAATTCAGCTAATAAATATTCATGATGTCACTATTTCTTACATTAATATAGAGGAGGTAATGGGTTAATATGCGTCTCATATACAGCTCTGTTATTGTATATAAAGCATACAGTAAAATCTCGATTATTCGAACATAAAGTATATATTATTATCAATTTTTAAGACCGGTGGCAGTGTAATGCATGGTGAAAGTCATGCAGAAAGCTCCTAGGAGCATTAAGCAGCCACCTGCCTAAAAGGGTCTTAATTCATCTATACAGAAAAAATTCTAATCATCGAGATTTTACTGTACATGTATATATACATTAGTAATTTGTGATTGCTCTGTTTCAGTGTAAACCTGAATATAAAGTTCCGGGCCTCTATGTGATAGACTCGGTTGTCCGTCAGTCACGTCACCAGTTTGGGTCACAGAAGGATGTATTTGCTCCTCGGTTCACTAAAAACATAATTGCAACATTCCAGAACCTTTTCAAATGTCCAGGAGATGAGAGGGTAGGTTTTGCAGTATATATATATATATATATCTGTAGTTCATAATGCCTTGTTATAATCTATGCAACGAAGTTGCACAGGGTATAAAGTGTTTTACCAGTCTGTCCATCAGTCAGTCCGTCTTTGTATCATTTTACATTGTTGCTCATCTTGCATTTTCATTTCCTGACAAGTACCTGGTCAGACTAGATTTTTTTTCTGGTAGTCACTAGGCTAGTACAAAAAAATAAATTTGTCGGACACTGCCTCTTGTCTAAAAAAAAAAAAGGCCCATGGCTGCCAGGGACGAGGCTAGATTTCCTGATTTAACTTGTAATATAGAAAACATTTAAAAATCTCTTCTCCAAAACCGGTAGTCCAATTTGAATGATATGTGGTAGGAATAGTCACCTGGTTACAATTTATTAAAATTTAAAATCATGTTGATATCTCAAAAACCAGGGACGAGGCTAGATTTCCCGAACATTTCAGTGAAGAAAAAACACTGATTGAATACAACTGATTATTCATTATTGCTTTATTTGAACACGCACCCTTATCTATAACTAGAGGCATATAATGTATATCCCTCATTCAGAACTCACCTGCGTGTTTTTCAGCATGAACCAATTTATGTAAAGTTTAACCCTTTCCCTCATATAAACGTGTTTTCACGCATTTGCAAACAGAATAGCCCCAGATCAGACGGCTCCTTGAGGAGCCGTCTGATCAGGGTCTGCTCTGTTTGCTTTTAAAATTTGATAGATCTGTTTCTTTACTTTCTAAAATTTGTGTACAATGTTCCATCTTCCATATTTCTTCATAACTATTTTGTTAATGAATATTCAGTAGGTATTGAAATTTGATCTAAATACAGAACAGGGAAAGGGTTAATACTCCCCACAGAATAATTAATTTGATTATCACTATTATCCAATAAAGAGGTAATTACAATGTATTAGGATATTGCATTGCAGATATCAAAGGTTTCACCTTTCCTTCATGATTAATGATTAATCACTTGTCATGGCAATCAGACAAGTGCATTTTCTATTTATCCCTTCACATGCAAGGCTAGTAAAATTTACTACCTCGTGTGTGGATAGTACTATAACAGGACAAGTAAAGATCTCTTAATTTTCCAGCCAAGCATAGTCTTTTACAGAGAATTGCCATATGTCAGCAATTTGTCATATGTTATTATGTCTCCCCCATTAATGGGGAGATATATTGTTTTTGCCAGAGTTGTCTGTCTGGTTTTTGCCAGAGTTGTCTGTCTGTCCATCTGTCCGTCCGTCTGTCTGTCCGTCACAAACTTGTGTCGCGCGTATCTCTGAAACCAGTTGGGCTAGAGTCACCAAACTTCACAGTTATTGCCCCTGATGACTTAAAATTAGAAAAACTTTGTGTCGCACGTATCTCTGAAACCGCTAGTACGAGAGTCACCAAACTTCACAGGAATGTTCACCAGCATGAGTTGTTGTGCACCTATGGTTTTTGAATTGTCTTCCCCTGATAATTCTTGAGTTATTGCCCCTGATATGAATACTTAAATTTATACAAACTTTGTGTCGCGCGTATCTCTGAAACCAGTAGGGCTAGAGTCACCAAACTTCACAGGATTGTTCACTAGCGTGAGTTGTTTTGCTCTTGGTTTTTTTTAATTGTCTCCCCCTGTTAACTTTGGAGTTACTGCCCCGATGACTTAAAATTAGACAAACTTTACTTAGTGTCGTGCAAATCTCTGAAACCACTGGGGCTAGAGTCACCAAACTTCACAGGAATGTTGACCAGCATGAGTTGTTGTGCACCTGGGATTTTTGAATTGTCTCCCCTTGATAACTTTGGAGTTATTGCCCCTGATATGATTACTTAAAATTAGAGAAACTTTGTGTCATGCATATCTTTAAAACCACTAGGGCTAGAGTCACCAAACTTCACAGGAATGTTGACCAGCATGAGTTGTTGTGCACCTGCGTTTTTTTAATTGTCTCCCCCTGATATGATAACTTGAAATTAGAGAAACTTTGTGCTGCACGTATCTCTGAAACCAGTAGGGCTAGAGTCACCAAACTTCACAGGAATGTTCACCAGCATGAGTTTTTGTGCATCTGGGTTTTTAGCTCACCTGAGCCAAAGGCTCAAGGTGAGCTATTGTGACCGCCTGTCGTCCGTCTGTCCGTCTGTCCGTCCGTCTGTCCGTCTGTCCGTTCACTTTTATTTCAAATGACTTCTTCTCCTAAACCACTGGGAGGATTTCAACCAAATTTCACAGAAATGTACCTTAGGGTGTCCTTTATCAGTTTTGTTAAAATCATGACCCCCGGGCAAAAAATGGCCCCGCCCCACTACTTTTACAGGGGTTTTTTTTAAATCTTTAAAAATCTTCTTCTCTGAAACCACAATTTCTAGAGCTTTGATATTTGGTATATAGCATCATCTAATGGTCCTTTACCAAGTTTGTTAAAATGATGACCCCCGGGCCAAAAATGGCCCTGCCCTGGGGCTTGTAGTTTTTACATAGACTTATATAGGGAAACCTTTAAAAATCTTTTTGTCTGAAACCACATAATCTAGAGCTAAGATATTTGGTATGAAGCATCACCTAATATACCACTACCAGGTGTGTTCAAATAATGACCCCTGGGCCAAAAATGGTCTCACCCTGGGGTTTTATGCTACTTAACATCAGAATCTGTAACACTTAAAAGGTAATTTCCTCACAGTTATTTCCCTTGTCCCATCAGCATAGCCATAAGCGACAAAGGGAGATAACTGCATTGGAGGTCTAGTATCATTCTATTTATAACTATTTATAATAAAATGTTGAAGGTGAATCAGTGTAGCTGTTTTAGAAGGCATAGAAACATCTATCAAATTCCATTAGCAAATAGCAGACCCTGATCCTATAGGAGCCACCTTATCTGGGTCTACTCTGTTTGCAGATGCATGAAAACAAGTTTATATGAGAGAAATTAAGGGTTAAACTGCAGACCAGCAGCAGTTCAAAGGTTACAGCTGCTGGGCAGTAAAATCTCTCCAGGTCAATGCATGACTCTTAACTCTTTGCATGCTAGTGGTGAAACTGTGATTACCTATGCAAACAGTTTGGATCCAGATGAGAGGTCGCATACTGCGGCGTCTCATCAGGATCCAAACTGTTTGTCATCTTAACCATATTTTTGCAAAAAAATGAAAGTAAGTTTATTTTAAGAATTGAAGCAGATGACAATAACTTTTTGTTGCAGACGAAACATTAAAGGCATTTTGAAAGGGATTTTGACCCATTAACCCCAGTGTGTAGTGTGAGTGATAGCTAGATGTTACATGGTGTCTTCCAATGTCTCTCAAATTAGATGTGAGAGATATAGGAAAGTAACAATTCAGCCAATCAAGGAAAATGATCACCATCTAGACTTTTGATCTGGGTCCAAACCCAACTGATGTAAGTCATGGTAATGTTTAAGAAAACTGTGAAAACATGATTATTCAATGGCCCAACTGATATAAGTCATGGTAATTCTTAAGAAAACATGATAATGCATTTGCCCCCCCCCCCCCCCCCCTTACAATGATAGGTGTTAAACTTACTACTGTGGATTAAGTCTGCTGTCCCAAAAAGCATCTTAAATATAACTTTTTTATAAAATATGATGACAACACATTTAAAAGTCCTAAAATGTCTGAATCTTGTATGATATTAATGAAATAACTGAGTAAATATAACTTAATTATAACAGTAGACGTAACTCTTCTCAATTTCAATTGTTAAAAATACTAATGACCCGTTTAATTGAATTATCATCAGATATTCACACCTAGAGCTAGAATTATTTCTAAACACCTATTAACCCTTAACCTGTTTGCTTTGACAAAAATTTATCTGGGACTACTCTTGTTTGCTAATGCTTAAAAAAATTGTTATTGCCATAAATAGAAGTTTTAGCTTTGAAAAAAACTGTAAAATCA
>OY755237.1:98593259-98708259 GCA_963576725.1 Azorinus chamasolen
GAAAGTGTTTGTTCAATCCTCACCAAACTTTACACACATGTTTGTGGTCCTTCACAATCATGTTCAATGAGATGATTATAAGATCTAAACTTACTCTACATAGAGATGACTGTATTTATGGCTGACTTTCAGGGCAATGCTAGTCTCAGTGCCCAACAACAACAGCTGCAGCAACTGCAGTTCCTACAACAACAGTTGATCCAGCAAACCCAGCTGATGCAGCAACCCTCGGGGGCAACTATCATTGACAGCAACCTCCTCGCTCAGATACAAGCACTCACCAACCAATTGCTGGCAAAAACAGATGCCAAACCTGCTGAGACAGAGAGATTTAACAAGGTAAACTGTTCTTAACCCTTTCACTGTTCTACATTTATTCCAAATTTCAGTACTTACTGAATATTCATGGGCAAAATAATTACGATGAAATGTGGAAGGCGGAACATTGTAGCCATTTTAGGAAGTAAAGAAACAGATCTTTCAAATGTCACTAGCAAACAGAACAGACCCTGATCAGACGGCTCCTCTAGGAGCCGTCTGATCTGGTTCTACTCTGTTTGCAAATGTGTGAAAACATGTTTATATGAGAGAAAGGGTTAAAAAATCAAGGTAGAGTGTAACTGCAAGGGTCAAACTTTATCAACCGATTTTGAGCACCCAGTTGCCTTTGTCAGAATACAAACATAAAACTGAACTGAAGTAAGATTTGGGGGGGGGGGGGGGGGGGGGGGGGGGGTCAGTCACATGACATTGATTTTTCTTTGTTACTGAAAAATAAAGATTTATTTGTAAGCAAAATTAAATAGAAATAAGAGCAAACATTAATAAAAATCATTGTCCATTGTCTAACATTTTTTCTGATTGACTAAAAGCCCCAAAGCAGGCACAGAAATTCTTGATATATAACAAAATATGACATGTACATGTAAAAAGATAAAACAGGAAGAATATGTAAAAAGATAAACAGGAAGAATATGTTCATTTGAAGACACTTTCAACTTTGTTCAATGAGTAAGCTTTGTGCCATGTTACAGAAGCTGCTGGACTTTGACTATGGAGAGAGTGATGATGACGAGGAGAGAAGACAACATCAGGGGGACTCCAACGTGGCTGGGTAGGTATAGCATGTTTTCAATCGTTTGTCTGTCTCGAACTTTTGCAAAGTTAGGCTCACTTTTTGGGGGTAAAAATATAGTTTTATGAGTCTCGTTGAAGTTGTGAAATGTTGCAATAACAAATGTCACTGACGCAGGTTCGCGGTGCTGTGTAAACTGCAGGTTCTACGTTGTAGCGTTACTTTCATCACGTTTTGATCCATTTGACTTTATTTAAGTGAATACAAGGTTTTCTTAGGATCACTCCGAGTAACACATGAGTTTTTATATGGGCTGCATACTGTATTCATCTCACGAAACTGACCCGGATTTAGTGCAAACCCAAGTCTTAGTTTTTAATGTCGTCAAACACCGTAAATGAAAAATGAACTGGAGCAATGATAAACAAACAGAAGGGTACGACACAAAACACATTTAGTCAGGGTTTATTCTAGATTTTTTCATTAAGAATGTATCAATACTTGGAAATTCTGTATCAAATTATCATCGGAACTTTGAAATTGACGATTCACCGATATCGCAAGTTACGATGACGGCCCTAGCAATGGCCTATAAAACACATTTCAATATTAGGTCATTGCTTTGTCACGTACTGTGACACATTTCTTGTTCAAAGAATAATTCTGGTTATAAGATTCACAGAAAATTGGTTTGATAACAATAACTTCATAACTTAACTTGATGTACATATTGTTTGCATGGTAAGAAATGCTGGAATTGCATTTGGTGATGTCAAGATCAAGGTTACTAAAATAGAAACAGGTTTCCAAACAAAAGTTTAGTTCGAGAAGACATTTTGTAACTTGGGGGTAAGGATGACTAACATGGGAACAAGGCTTGGTGTTGTATTTTGGAAGGTCTGAGGTCAAGGTGTCTAACTAAAAAAGTAGAAAAATGGTTTCAGACATTTAAGATCTCCATATGGGATGCAACGAGACGAGGATTGAGATAGCTTATTGGGCTTCTTAGGTCAAAGTAAAATTGGAAACAAAGTTCTGGGTTACTGCAATGGTCATAGAAAAATGTGGTTTTCAAATTGCCTTACAACGTCTCTTATCAATAGTAAAGCCATATGATGCATTGCAAACGTTAAATAAACTGCATTGTAAGTGTTGGTTGTACCTTTCTCACATTGACAAAATTCTCCTATTTTCTGTTCTTTCTTGTTCAGCAATGTACAGACCATACTGAATGATTCGTCGCTGATGCAACAGATCCACCAAGTATCACAGACCATACAGAAAAATGAGCAGCTGCAGACTGAACTGAGTGAGCAGGAACAGAGACGGATTGTACTGGAACAACAGCAGGCTGAATTTGACCAGCAGATCTCACAGGTAGAATCTCTTTGCCATGTGACAATCGCATAGCCCCCCTCACTGCTGTGGGCTCGAATCCCAGTCTGGGCATTTAGATCTTTCATTTGAGGAAGCCTTCCAGCTGGCTTGCAGTAGGTCGATGGTTTTACCTTGATGTTCTTCTGTGCACGAGACAATGCAATTTGTTCTGTGCACGGAACAACGTCTGGGGTCTTCCTCCACCTGTAATTAGCTGGATGTGGTGATATGACTGAAATGCTGTTAAAATGACGTAAAACCCGATAAAAACCAAACCAAGTGGCATCTTCAAGTATTTTTAGTCAGTGAATATTCTTGTAAGAGAAAGTGACATTATGAATATTAGACAGTTTATTATACCCCCACAACGAAGGGTAAACATGTTTATATGAAGGAAAGGGTTAACTAACTGCATATCTGCAGTAGGGAGGGAGGCACCATGTGGTACAGTACTCCCTCCCTACAACGACCCTCTCAATAACGATTCCCTCCTTACAGCAACGCATGTCACTGTTTCCGAAACAACAAGGCTCCAGACACAACTTTTTCCATCGTATTTTCTTTATGCCTCCATCAAACCCTATGTTGTGACCACTCTTTAGAATCGTCACTTTGTGACGATTCTAAAGAGTGGTCACAACATAGGGTTTGATTGAGGCATAACGGTTTTAGTTCTCGAAATACACCTTATCTGGGGATCTACAAACACGCTAATTATGTTTGATTTTCCCTCCCTGTAACAACTCCCTCTGAACAACACATACAATCTTCGTATCCCAAAGGGTGTCGTTGTAGAGAGGGAGCACTGTATTATATACAGTATGTGGACTTCCTTTTTGTTTCCGATCACTAGTAGAAATAAGCTTAAGCAGATTTTAAAGCAGGTATTAAAGTATTTTAACTAAAACGGAATTTACTCATGAAAATCTACAATTTATCAGAGTTATGGGATAAGTTTTGAAATTGTCTTCACTATAGCATAAAATGAAAAGCACTTGAGAAAAGCACTTGAATTAGAGACTCGTGTTAGAGGGCATCCATCTCCTATGAACTTTGATGTCTTGAAGGGACCATACGAATAAGTTTGAGAAAACAAAAGTTTGAGTTGCCTGATTTCTAACCTGGACAATTTCTCAAGTTCACAGCTTAATGCAGGTCTAAAGTAATGCTGCATTAAGCTGTCACATGTGTTTCTAGATATGTGTAGTAAGCTGTCACATGTGTTTCTAGATATGTGTTGTAAGCTGCCACATGTGTTTCTAGATATGTGTTGTAAGCTGCCACATGTGTTTCTAGATATGTGTAGTAAGCTGTCACATGGGTTTCTAGATATGTGTAGTAAGCTGTCACATGTGTTTCTAGATATGTGTAGTAAGCTGTCACATGTGTTTCTAGATATGTGTTGTAAGCTGCCACATGTGTTTCTAGATATGTGTAGTAAGCTGTCACATGTGTTTCTAGATATGTGTAGCAAGCTGTCACATGTGTTTCTAGATATGTGTTGTAAGCTGCCACATGTGTTTCTAGATATGTGTAGTAAGCTGTCACATGTGTTTCTAGATATGTGTAATAAGCTGCCACGTGTGTTTCTAGATATGTGTAGTAAGCTGCCACATGTGTTTCTACACAAGCATAGCAGTTCTGTATTGTAAGTATTAGATGAACTGAACTTTGAGTTCGAGTTATCCCATGGTTCAAGTTTATCTGAAGTTGAGATGTTGAAGTTCAACTATTGTTTACACTATAACAATAAAATGGTGCAGTCTTCTATTGCAAACTGGAATTTACTTTAGTGCACTTATTTTTTGCCTAGGGTGTACAGCAGCCTCCTCCTCCACCATTTCATGGGCAGCCCCCAGCCCCTCAGGAGAACTACAGGGAAGAGGGGGAGTACGAGGAGGAACTGCAGGATGAAGACTTCAGGGATCATCAGCAGATGAGGGACAGGGATGACCGTGACCGCAGAGACAGGCGGCGCAAGTCCCGCGATAGATCAAGGTGAGTTCACCCTTTCCCTGTTCTAGTTTATTCCAAATTTCAGTACCTACTGAATATTCATGGACAAAATAGTTATATATATTTATATAATGAAATATGGAAGATGGAACATTGAAGCCATTTTGGAAAGTAAAACAACCAGATCTTTAATATTCCATTAGCAAACAGAGCAGACCCTAATCAGACGGCTCCTATAGTAGCCATCTGATCTGGGTCTACTTTGTTTGCAGATGCATGTAAAGGTGTTTATATGGAGGAAAGGGTTAATGATCCTCTCCAGCCCAAAGTGCTATTAAAGGAGTAACTGCCAAGTATACAGTGGAAATTTGACATGAATGATGCCAACAGATAGTTTCATTATATTGACGTCATATTTCCATGTGACGTTTTCCATTGAAAAAGTGTCAGTTGAAATCCTCTCAATTTGTCAAAAAGTTTTGAGCCTTGTGATAAATACCCTTGAGAGTTGTTTTCATGCCCCCATAAGCATCCATTGCTGGATCTGGGCGAGCAGTATGCATAGGTTGCGGATACGGTTTATGTGCAGGCCTGTTACACCGGTTCTGGTTTTAAATCTACCTTTTGCTCCACGTATTTAGGTATAGCCCCTACCTCTTTAGTCTCTTGACGATCTGGACCTGAATGTTTGCCAAACTTATCCGCTACTTCCTTCTATAGTAATCGCTCTGTCCAGTCTGTCTCTCTGTCTTTTAGTCCCGCATCGTGTCCGCCCTGTAACTCCTATATACATGAGTGGATTTCAAAATAACCAGGAACAAATGTTCCCCACCTTGAGACAATGTGTTGTAAAAAAGAACCAGGTTTCTTTCTCAAAGGTGAAGATCACAATTGGGGATTAAAGTTAAAAAATGGGGACATTTTTTATGTCAGCTCTGTAACTCCTACATACACAAGTGGATTTCAAGTACTAACTTGGCTGGGGGTAGATGGGTGCTAAATTTCCTTACAGTAAAACTTATTTATAAAGAACTCTGATTTATAAAGCGAATTTTTGCTTATAGCGAACTAAATTTCGTTCCCTGGCCTATCTCTTCATTAATTCTATACGGATTATAATGTTTAGTACGAATTTTCGCATAGGGCGAACTGATTTTCCAGTACCTTTATTCACAAAACATTTTAAAATTCCTTCATTAAAGCGAAGTCTCACCTTCCTACTGTCTTCAGTAACCTGTGTAATTCGCATGATTAACACTGTCAAGCTGTGTTTATGCATGCAATTTTCGGTACATTTATAGTGGAAAGCACAGCAATGAAGATTTTAAATCTTACCACTGAAAGAAGTTTAAACTAACTCCACATTATGTGTATGAAGAATCATGTAATCATTGTGTGATACAATGTGCAGCTAATTTTGATCTTTGACACAATGTCGTCTATGGCTGCAACATTCAACTGCTTGTTTGTATGTATATCATGTTAACTAAAATGAATTGGGATTTATAATGATTTTACACCTAGTAAGTAAAATTTGGCAAGTGTCAAGCATCATCCTTTGTTCAAAAGCATATGACTGTTTTTATGCCCCCACATAGTGGTGGCATATAGGGTTACCCTTGTCCGCCGTACGCACATCTAGGAGAATTTGTCCCGATTTCTTGGAAAGAATTTGTCCAATCCATATCAAACTTTACACACATGTTTGTGGCCATTATATCTTGGTCAAGTTTGATAGCCATGTAAATTGCTCCTAAAGGAGCCGTCTGATCTGGGTCTTCTCTGTTTGCAAAGGCGTGTAAAAGGTGTATTCATGAAGTAAAGGATTAATATGGCATTAACTGGTAATATTCTGTTTCAGTTAGCAAATGTTGTTCAGTATTACTAGAGCAACATTATAACTTTTGTCAAGTTTACCTTGTTTTCCATTATAATCAAATTTAACTTTTGCTTGCCAGAACGCCAAAAAGACGACGAAGGTCAAGATCAAGATCACGAGATCGCAGAAGGAGATCTAGATCAAGAGATCGACATCGAAGATCAAGGTAAAATGATGAAATTAATATAAACTTAACATAACCCTTTTACTCCAGGCAAGAAATAATGACATGATATATGAATTAACTGATGTTTGTGTCGCCTGCAAAACATGGCAGACACATAAGGATCACTTTGTCGTTGGTGTCGCCCCTGGACTTGTACCATATTTTTTGCTAGCCATTAATTATAAAGTTTGTGAAGTGAACTTCTATAGTTTTCAACAAACTTAAATGAAAGTTAATACAAATGATCTCTGTGAATGCATCACGGCTACCATGTTTGGGTATTCATTACCTTTCAAAAGAATTCTCACATTAATATTCATTGGACCATTATTTATTCGGTAAATGGTCGTAAACCTTCATTTAAATGATTTGGGGGGTAAAATGGGATCAGTTATGATCTTGATTATGTCAATTGGAGTAATTGTATTTTCAGATCAAAAGACAAGGAAAGAGAAAAGCAAAGGGAGAAAGAAAGAGATAGAAAGAAGAAAGCACTGCCACCAATAAAAGAAAACTGTGTAGCAGGTAAGAAGCAAGTTGTCACCAAAATGTACCCCTGTTCTAAAGATAATTATCAAGAATTTAAAAAAAAAAAAGAATTAACATTGTGTGATGTTACTGATACTTTTCCAAGTACAAGAGTTAAAAGTTACTTTCACGTAGTGTTTTTAGTAGGCCATTTTACATTGGAGCAGGATTGTGTATCAATTTTGTATAAATGCAATGTTGAACCCAAAATATGTGATAAGTAGTAAGGGCTATTCCAGGAAAATCTCCCTGGGAGGGTCGGAACGACAGCCCATTAAAATTACCTTGGTGGGGGTGCAAAAGAAATTTTAATTCTGTTGGTGGGGGTGGAAATTTGATTAAAGTTCTATTGGTGGGGGTATTTCAACATCAGAAATTAAATTGATGGTTTAGTTTGTCAAGTTAAACGCTTAATGCAAGCGGTTTTCCTCGACAATAATGAAAATTAACGGAAAACCTTTTTCTGACACGAACTCCCGCGAAATTCCGTTGTGTGAATATTGTGGACGCATGCAATTTTTAGTCCTGATCATCTAGACGCTAATCTGATCACACTTCCATAATGAGCGGCTGATTGATTCAGACTAGACCGTGAAAAAGTACTAAGACACCGGTAGTCTCAACCAATCACTGCTCTTGCTTCTCGATGTAAAAGCCCGGATGAACAAAACAAAATAAATAAACCGAAAATGGACCTAAATAACAACCAAAAGACATTGACAGGATTTTTTTTAATAAAACACAGAGTCCTAGCAGTAGCACAGGTACATGTAGTGAATCCGAGGTCGATGAAGAGAAAACTACTTGCAATGACAGAACCACGGAAGCATGTATGATGTCAACAGGACGAAATGAAAGACTGTCAGACTAATGCACAAATGTGGCAATACACTGGGCTGTCATTTGGGTTTTCATGTCGGCTTGACAAAAAGTAATTGCATAAATGTAAAAATATTTATTTATTTGGGGGGGGGGGGGTTAATTTTAATTCTCTAGGTGGGGGGTATATTATGAATTTTTATTCTCTTGGTGGTGGGGTAAAAATAATTAAAATTCTATTGGTGGTACCCCTAATTTAGACTTTCGTTCCTATATAGGTCCCATATTGCTTTTTATAGTACCGGTACTTAAAATCGTCGCACCATCAGTATCCATAAACATTTTACAGGAAGTTGGGCATTTAAAACAATGTAAAGATTTCCTTTAAATAACAGTCGATGACGAGAAATATTAGAGACAGGTCTGATATAATTTTTCATCAGCAAACGGTGCAGTCTGTTTCATTTGTGTCTTCTCTGTTTCCAAAGGCGTTGAAAGGTTTTTATATGAAGCAAAGAGTTAAATGTATTTTTCTCCCTTATGAAAAATAGAATTGAAAACAAATCTTACATTGGTCCGAAGTTGAAACAGTCATAAATGATGTAGGAATAGGAGAAATTAGGGCCCTTCATTGAAAATGCAGGAGCCCTATAGGAATCATATTTTCTGTCTGTCCATCTGTCTGTCAACAATTTTGATAAGTCATGCAGTACTTGTATGTGTATGTATATGTGTCTACACATACACATTCCTGAATTTTCAAAATCATGTTTCTAAATCAGATAACGTGTACAGGTAATTTATCACACGATACGACATCTTGCGTGCCATGCCATTTTTATGCCCCCGTTGATGATAGTCAGGGGGCATTATGTTTTGCACCTGTCTGTCCGTCCATGCGTCACTCTTTCACGTGCAGTTCGTACATGCTGTTGGTTGTCACAGTTTTTTCATTGTCTTATATCTCACTAACCACTATAGCTATTGGCATGGAATTGCATATACACATAAACCGCCATCCATATTTTCATTGCCCATCCAGCCTATGCTGCCCACAAGCCCAAGGTCAAGGTCAAATGACTTAGGAACTTTATATGCACGCAGCAGCTAGGCAAGCACCACCACGGGGCATCGCTGTGTGTTACAGACACAATTTTCTAGTCTTTAAAATAAATGAGATTAGGAAGAACTAGAAATTGCATAAAGTAGGAGAATTAAGCCACAAAGAAGAAGATTGAAAGAAAATATACGGACAAACAGACTGACAGGCATGCAGGGAGACAGATAGACACACTGATCGATAGACAGATAGATAGACATGCAGATAGACATATAGATTGACAGACAGATATATCTAGATAGACATTGATAGACATACAGAAAGATAGATAGACAAATAGATACAGATATACAGATTGATAGACAGTATACAAGCAGAATGACAGGCAGATAGACTGACAGGCAGATAGGCAGTCAAGTCAAGTAATATTTATTTACAAGTCTGTACAGAATTAACAAATAATGTAATCTCGACAGAGCTTTTAACACCGACATTTCATACACATACACAATACGGCACATACATTGAATCACATAAGCATAAGAGCACTATTAACAATCACAGATGGCAAAATGAGCATAAGATCGCAGGCAGGCAGACAGATTGAAAGACAGGTGGAGGGTGGGCGGGCGGACGGATTGACAGACAGACTGAATCACAAATACGAAGCATACACAGATTTAGTGCAAAGCCAAATTGACATACACACCCCATGACTCGGTTCTGATGAAATTTCCAACTGGGTCACAAAATATGATATTAAACACCTTTAATTTCACTTCTCAAGTAATTTACCTGTTGTGACACAGAGAATTGTTGCTACTAACATTCTATCCACACATTTTACTAGAAAACAAGTGAAAAATAGGCATTAAACGATGATAAACTTACACATATTTTTGAAACTTCTAGAAGCAATCCTATACATTGAGAACGTCAAAGGCTGATGATATTTACACATATATTGATGATGTCACACTCCGAAATGATGACGCAATAAGGCTTACACCTATTCGTACACGTAAGGAATCGAAACCTCTCTATTAAGGGAATATACTTAGTATCATCAGAGGAAGATGCCTATAGTTTTTTGGCTGAATCAGATCACCATGTCTAGAGTTATCTGCCCTTGATTCATAAAAAATACCTTCAACTTTTGTCAACACTTTTGATGTGACGCGATAACTCGAACAGTACTTCACGTAATGGTTTCATATTTTACAAGGGCAAATGCTTAGTGTCATCAGAGGAAGACGTCTAAAGTTTTTTGGTGGAATCAGATCACTGTGTCTAGATTTATCTGCCCTTGATTCATAAAAAAATTCCATAAACATTTGTCAACACTTAAAAGTCTTTTGGTGTGAAGCGATAACTCAACCATTACTTCACATATTGGTTTCCTAGTACGGGCATATGCTTAAGTATTATCAGAGGAAGACACTTCATTAAACTACTGTCTCAACCGAACATACATGGAGGATACTGTATTTTATTTGTGTATATGCATACATGACAATAAATTACAGTGTATTTGTGTATACGTGTACATAGCAATAATAAATTACAGTGTACAAATAAACCTCTCTATAACGACCACTAAATTACATCAAGTATTTTGTGTTTAAGACAGGTGGATGCTTAAAGCAAGGTGAAAGTAAAACAGAACACTCCTATAGGAGCGTTCTGTTTTACTTTCACCTTGCTTTAAGCAACCACCTGCCCAAAATACCAATTAACACAATTTATTGGTTGTTAAAGAGAGGTTTTACTGTATATGTGTACATAGCAATAATAACTTATGGTGCCTTTGTCTTTCAGTTTGTACTACTACTATATGGATTGGTCATCTTAACAAGTTCACCCAGGAAGAAGAGCTGAAGCTGGAGCTGGAAAGATATGGGCCTGTAGATAACATAAGTGTATGTAGCATTTAGTCTGCAATGTTATTGCAGTAAAATATTTTAACCCTTTCCTTCATATAAACATTTTTCACACCTTTTTAGCTTTAATATCTGGGGGGGGGGTTTATGAAGAAAATGGGAGCTATTGTTGTATGCTCCAGCATCTGCTTGTGGTTGTCCGGAAACTTTAACATCGGTAACTTCTTTACTATTCATGCAAATCTTATGAAACTCTAGAACAACTTTGGCACCTGCATGTGGTGCTCTTGTTAAACCCTTATCTTGCCAAGAGTGGCTTGACTTGTATTTGCATAGTACCTTGGCGTCTCATCAGGGTTGGGTCCTGATGTTGGACACTCAGTTAATTATAGTTTATCAAAAGTTTGAAAGAATCGGAAGAAAACAGTGCTCGAGATCAGACCTTCACAGACAAAAGTTTATAGGGGTTAATGCCACCACTCTCTAAGGAAGTCGGATTGTCTGATTATACTCCCGCAAAACTTGTTTAAGGGGATATACTGGAATCAACCTGTCCGGGGAATCAACCTGTCCAGGGAATCAACCTGTCCATGCACATCCTGAACAGACAGCTCCTTGAGGAGCTGTCTGATTTGGATCTGCACTCTTAGCAAAGATGTAGAAAGGCGTATTTATGGAGTAAAAGGTTAAGATGCAGCTATTTATTATGTCAGCTGAGTTTTATATTTGTTTTTCTGCTGGCACCTTACAGATGGTTCCACCACGTGGCTGTGCCTATGTTGTGATGACAAACAGGAAAGATGCATTCAAGGCAATTGATAGATTACGAGGCTTTAAACTCAATGGCAGTGCACTTAAGGTGGGTTAGTCAACTGTTCACATGTTCCTTTTCTTTGCAGGATTTTTGCCTTGCTGTCATCTGTCTGTCTGTCCAATTGTGACTTCTGCTGTCAGGAGAC
Organism: Azorinus chamasolen; assembly: GCA_963576725.1. Classification (NCBI taxonomy): domain Eukaryota; kingdom Metazoa; phylum Mollusca; class Bivalvia; order Cardiida; family Solecurtidae; genus Azorinus; species Azorinus chamasolen. Next base: position 98,604,959 of record OY755237.1, read on the forward strand.
ACACATGATGCTTCATCCTTCGAACAGTCTTGTTAACCTTTACACCTTTTGATTACTGAAAAGTGTAGACTCAGATCAGATATATAATCAGGCTCTGCTCTGTTTTGCTTATGGAATGATATAGGTCTGATAGTACATTTTCTGCCATGGCCTAATATTCCTATTCATATCCCAATGCAGAAATTAATGTGATATTCATGGTATCATTACTTCCAACATGAATATTCAGCAGGTGTAGGGCTAGATAAAATAACCAAACGAACTTAAAGCATCCCATTAAAAAAAATGTAAAAATTCATATGTAATTATCTCAACAAATATTTACATGCAATTCATTTTATTAGTGTTTTCAGATGTGCATTTAAGATCCTTATGTTTCTGAAATGTCATCAGACTTTGACACGTGATTTTTCAATACTTCAGTGTCAATAAATCTATTTTAGACTGCCTGGGCCCAGAGCACAGGCATGAGAGAGGCTGAATATAAGGAAGGCTGGGATGTTGAGAATGGGGTCAAATACATACCATGGGACAACCTGCCAACAGAGTTATCTTCCTTCCTGGAGGGTGCCATCTTGGATCCTGACTCCTTGCCAGAGACCCTCAAAAGTATAATAATCATGTTTTCCTCTTAAAATTTCAGTTGATAAAATACTGCTGAACTGTTGTTCTGATTTGAAGTCATGGCACTGAAAGTTTTCCGTTTTGGTGATTTGCTGATATTCTGTATCATAAACAGTAAAATTTGAAGCCTCATTCATTGTTAACAAGATTTACAATAAAAACATTATATCTGTCATCAGTAAGGCTGTGACAAATACAGCAGGAGGCAAATACAATGTGTATCATGAATACGAATATTTATTCATGTTTATGAATATGTATATTAAAATTACACTGCCAACAATAATATCTAGTCAACAATAGTACTTGATGCTTAACCCTTTCCCTCATATAAACGTGTTTTAATGCATCTGCAAACAGAGTAGACCCAGATCAGACGGCTCCTATAGGAGCCATCTGATCAGGGTCTGCTCTGTTTGCTAATGGAATTTTATAGACCTATTTCTTTAGATTCTAAAATGGCTACAATGTTCCACCTTCCATATCCATTATAATTATTTTGACCATGAATATTCAGTAGGTATTGAAATGTGTAATAAACACAGAAAAGGGAAAGGGTTAAAAGCAATGTTGAATGGTACTGTTCAAAAGTAACAAAATCCATATAATTATAAGGTTAACCCTTTACTCCGTAAATCCCAAAGTTCTAGTGTTTTGCCATCCATGCTAACTGAATATAAGTCAATTTACCCAATGGAATTATCTGTGTTACTCTAGTAAAGTTGGAACAGTGTTATAAATTTTATGATGTTGTTAATAAAACCCAGTGATTAATGTTAATTGTTTTTATAGGCATACCAACCGAAAAGGGCAAGTTGGTGGACGGCCAGACTGCTAACAGTGGGTCAAACCAGTCACAGCAAATGAATATGGCAGATTCTCAGATGCAGGGCCAGTCTATGCTGCGTAAGTTGTTGATGTTACACACACCAGACCAGGGCCTGACAAGGTCTTAGCTCATAAAATCAGTGTTCTAGGCATGAAAGCCATACGTAAATATGTTCAGTGCAGAAGAAATTTTAAGTAACTGCATCTTGTCTCGTCAGGATGTAAATTTGACAAACCAGTCATATTTAGCTCACCTGGCACAAACATGCCAATATGAGCTGTTAGGATAGTGGTGTGGCCATCATTCATCATCCACCACCAATTACTTTATTTATTCCAAATTTCAAAACCTACTGAAAAATCATGGACGAAATAGTTATAAGATATGGAAGGTGGAACATTGTAGCCATTTTAGAAAGTAACGACCGTGCAGTGGTTTTGGGGCTATATTGTCATAGGGGATGTTTTGGTTTATTTGACGGAGATTATCCTCTCTGCCAAGAACTAAAAGGAAGGCAGCTTGGTGATTTTGATCCCATGCGCTGCTTCGCAGCGTATGAGATTAGCCAAAACCATCTTCCTGAAGTCATCCCTCATCATCTTATCTCGTCATTCATCAGCGCTTTATGACCTATTTAGAGTAGCAGTGCCGTAAAACCCAACTCACTTAATCATTCACATCTTTCAGTAAGAGCTCACTTGAGGTATAAACACAGCTGTCATGGGCGGAGCAATTTCATATATGTCATAATAGCAATTTTAGAAGGAGAAAATTTGTTTACCAAAGATCATGGGGCTAATTGCTGGCTGTTTAAGTGCTCCCTCCATGATAGTGGCAAGGGTATGTAGTGTTAATTGGCTGTTTAAGTGCTCCCTCCGTGATAGTGGCAAGGGTATGTAGTGTTAAATGGCTGTTTAAGTGCTCCCTCCATGATAGTGGCAAGGGTATGTAGTGTTAAATGGCTGTTTAAGTGCTCCCTCCGTGATAGTGGCAAGGGTATGTAGTGTTAACTGGCTGTTTAGGTGCTCCCTCCATGATAGTGGCAAGGGTATGTAGTGTTAAATGGCTGTTTAAGTGCTCCCTCCGTGATAGTGGCAAGGGTATGTAGTGTTAAATGGCTGTTTAAGTGCTCCCTCCATGATAGTGGCAAGGGTATGTAGTGTTAACTGGCCGTTTAAGTGCTACCTTCGTGATAGTGGCAAGGGTATGTAGTGTTAACTGGCTGTTTAAGTGCTACCTCCGTGATAGTGGCAAGGGTATGTAGTGTTGACTGGCCGTTTAAGTGCTCCCTCCATGATAGTGGCAAGGGTATGTAGTGTTAAATGGCTGTTTAAGTGCTCCCTCCATGATAGTGGCAAGGGTATGTAGTGTTAAATGGCTGTTTAAGTGCTCCCTCCATGATAGTGGCAAGGGTATGTAGTGTTAAATGGCTGTTTAAGTGCTCCCTCCGTGATAGTGGCAAGGGTATGTAGTGTTAACTGGCTGTAAAAGTGCTACCTCCATGATAGTGGCAAGGGTATGTAGTGTTAAATGGCTGTTTAAGTGCTCCCTCCATGATAGTGGCAAGGGTATGGAGTGTTAACTGGCTGTTTAAGTGCTCCCTCCGTGATAGTGGCAAGGGTATGTAGTGTTAACTGGCTGTTTAAGTGCTCCCTCCATGATAGTGGCAAGAGTATGTAGTGTTAACTGGCTGTAAAAGTGCTACCTCCATGATAGTGGCAAGGGTATGGAGTGTTAACTGGCTGTTTAAGTGCTCCCTCCATGATAGTGGCAAGGGTATGTAGTGTTAACTGGCTGTTTAAGTGCTCCCTCCATGATAGATGCAAGGGTATGTGGTCTAAGTGTTAACTGGCTGTTTAAGTGCTCCCTCCATGATAGTGGCAAGGGTATGTAGTGTTAACTGGCCGTTTAAATGCTCCCAACATGATAGTGGCAAGGGTATGTAGTGTTAACTGGCTGTTTAAGTGCTCCCTCCGTGATAGTGGCAAGGGTATGTAGTGTTAACCCTGCTGTGTGCAAGTGTATAAACTTTAACATATTAATTGAAAATTGTCAAGTTTAATTATATGGGTTGGTCAAGTCAGAACGAAAATATTTTTGAAGGATGGGCTCAGTAATTGTTCAAACTCATCAGATCATTCAAAGTTTGTGTGCAGAAGAGATAACGTGGGCATTTCTTAAGCATGCCAAGTAATTTGAATGCAACTTTATTTTTTAGGGATAGAAGATAGAAACATATGCCCTAAAGCCTTTTAGAGGTTTTTGCACTTATTTCATTGCATAACTTGATACTTACAAACACTTAGAAATGCGAACACTGGGTCGTGATGTTGAGAACTTTTGTTCCAACCTCCTAGGTTCAATCTCAAGGTCAAGCCCTAAATTTTGTGTCTTGTTTATTTCACAAATTGTTTGAAAGGTTTTCCCCAAACTTTGGTCGAAATACAGTAAAATCTCGATTATTCAAACACTAAATTACATATCTGACAGTAACGATCTTTAACCCTTTCCCTTATATTGACGACTTTTGACAACTCAGTCTGTAAAGGTCACTGTGTGAAACCATTCTGATAAATACTCTATTTATCACAATAGTTTCAAACTACAAAATTCTAAAATTTCCTTTTCTCTAGTTAAAGCTCCTTTTCGGTAGACTTATTCAAAGAAGCTGTATCTAAAAATAGCCTATGCAGTAATGGGTTAAGACAGCATAATGCATGGTGAAAGTCATGCAGAAAGCCTCTTTTCACTACACATTAAGCAGCCACCTGCCTTAAAGGGTTTAAATTCTTCTATCCAAAAATTCGAATAATCGAGATTTTACTGAAATGTCTAGTGGAGATCAATGTTTTCATAAAAAAACAACCTAGTTCTTTTTTTCTTGCTTGTTAGCCAATTTCCCTCAGCCTGGAGTTATGCCACCAGGAATGATGCCAAACATGATGATGTCCTTACAACGCCCCATGATGCCAGGGATGCCGCCACAGGCCTTAGGCATGTTACCTGGAGCACCACAGTTAACAGGCATGGTAAGTAGCACTATAATTTTGAGATGATTCAATATCTGATATGTTCTTACTGTTTTACGGAAATATTCAGTATGTGTGAGACCATTTCACACAAAAACGTTCCCCCTTTCCCCCCCCTTCTCCCCCACCCCACCCCCAAAAAAACATCCTTTACTCCATAAATACGCCTTTGCAAACAAGAGTAGACGCAGATCTTATAGGAGCCGTCTGATCAGGGTTTGCTTTGATTGCTTATGATATAATATAGGTATGATTCTACAGTTTCTGCCATGGCCAAAAAATCCTGTGTCCATGTGTTATAGCAAATAATCTAATTAATATTCATGACATCATTAATTCCTTAAATGAATAATCATGGAGTAAAGGGTTACGACCTTTATATAGAGTTGTAGCATGTATAGTAAACTTTTTTTTATACCCCTACAAATTTGTTTGAGGGGGTATACTGGTATCGTCCCGTCCGGCAGTCAGGCACATGGTCATTCTGTCGGTCTACATTTGAACATGGTTAGATGGTGTCACGAACTCCTCCTTCAGTTTTGAAGTTACTGAATTTATATTTGGTATACATACTAACCGCATTGTTTATCCCCTCACCGCTGTGTGTTCAAATTCCGGTCTGGGCATTTTTGATTTTCATGTGAGGAAGTTGGCTTGCGGTAGGTCATTGGTTCTACCTGGATGTTCTTCAGAGCACGAAACAATGCAATTTGTTCCTTGCTCAGAAGAACCTCTGGGGTCTTTCTCCACCTGTAATTAGCAGGACGTAGTGATATGAGTGAAATACTGTTAAAACAACATAAAACCCGATAAAAACCTAATCAAACATACTAATCACAGATGGTAGATGTGCAAGACAAATTGCAGAATTATCTCCCCCTGAAGTTTGAGTATTTTTTGTCATTTTTGCATGAAACCTGGGGAGTTGGCGTCGGGAACCCAACCTTCAATTTGAAAGTTTCTCAGTTTATATTTGGTATACATAATAACAAAGGATAATATATGTGCAAGACGCAATTTTCACAAGTGTAGTTGCAAGTATTATAGAATTATCTTCCCTTGAACTTTGAATATTTTTGTCATTTGGTCCTGTTACATGGGTAGTTGGTGTCACAAACTTGGATTTGCAACCATGGCTGCCATGCGGGGATATTCATCACCTTTAGTGATAGTTCTAGTTTACACCAAAGTTTGTCTACTTCATTTTCACAATAAAAGTTGTAGTCAATTTCTATACACATGTCAAACGTTGATCCTGATTGGACCAAGTTAGTCCTTTGCAAACAATGTAGACCCAGATGACAGGGCTCCTAGAGGACCCCTCTCTACAGGGTCTACACTGTTTGTCATTTTGCACTTTTCTTTAGAAAAAAGTCGCTAAATATTCACCATAAGCTTGACCTGTTTGAGTAGTCCATTTTAAAATTCAGTGTTGTAAGGGTTAAAATTGCAATTTGAGTTAATCTGGGTCTACACTGTTTGCAAAAGACATTATTGACTCATGTCCCACAGAAAAAGGGTGATTTACACATAACTGTCATTGCAACTGAGAACCATTTTTGTGTTTATTTACTACACAGGCTGGAGCGCAGGTACCAGGAGCAATGAATGCAATGAGTATAGCCAACACTTCATCCAGTGCTGGTCCCCAGAGTCTGCAGAATGTAGCAGTGTCAGGTAAGTAGTGTTTGCAAACAGACAGACGGTCACACACAAGTACACGGCAAAGGAGAGCAATTTCAGAAAAAATTCAAAGCATAGACAAGCAATTTTGTTTCACCTGTCCAGAGGCAGTGTGTCACATAGGGATCACTTTTCCTTCAACTGTCTTTCCGTCACGCTTTCTCCCTCTTCTCCATATGGTTTTTGCCCAGTTGTTGGTTTGAGGACAACTTTAATGTTGGCGATAATTTTGTAGCCATGTGCACATACATACTTTCAAACTTATGGAGGCGAACATTTTTAGGGGCGACTTATTAAGGTCAAGGTCAAATTACAGGTCAAATTTATATTGGCGATAGTCTGGGGCATAGTGTTTCACAAACACATCTTGTTTATTCTAACACTTCTCCTAACAGGTGGCACGTGTGTTCCTTTGAACACTCTTGTCTAGACACACATCACCTTCAGATGAACCTTAACACCTGCTGGAAAGCTCAATAAACTTTTCATTATAAAGTTCAATTGAATTCAGTTCCATAGAGACAACCTTAACAGTCCATAAAATACAAGCATCTCTGTTAACTTTATTAATTATACCCCCCACAACGAATTTTTTGGGGGGGGGGGGTATACTGGAATCAGGTTGTCCGTCTGTCCGTCCGTGGACACAATTTTGTCCGGCCTTCTTCTTCAACAGTTTTGCTTCAATTTTGTTGAAAGTTCATATATAGCCATATGACAATATAAACCTGTGCACCGCATATTTCCGTTATGATCGGATTACTACTTCAGGAGTTATCTCCCCTTTTTAGTCCCTTACCAATGTTTTCCGGTTTTCTGGACTTTTTATGGAAGTGACTCGAGATATCAACTCTATATTTAGTACAAAGCTAAATCTAGATAAGTTACAACTTATGTTACAACCTCAGTCCGGTTGAATAATTATTTCCAGAGTTATTGCCCTTGAACTTTAATTTTTTCTTCAAATTTGGGATTTTCCAGACTTTTTTTGGAAGTGGTTGCAGATATTAACTTTATATTTAGCATAAAGCTAACTCTAGATGAATTACAGCTTAATTCCCAATCTCAGTCTGGTTGAATAATTTTTGCCAGAGTTATGGCCCTTGAAATTTAATTTTTTGTCAAATTTTCAATTTTCCGGTCTTTCTTTGGAAGTGGTTGCAGATATTAACTTCATATTTGACATAAAAATAAATCTAGATGAGGTACAGCTTAAGTTCAAATATCGGTCTGGTTGAATAATTTTTGTCAGAGTTATGGTCCTTGAACTTAATGTTTTTCTGAAAAGGTACCTAGCTTTAGAACTTTGGATTTGACAAAAACCTCATGAAAGGGTCTTATTTCTCTGAATTATTCTTCATTTTTATTACATAAATTGGGTTGGGGCATGTATTGTTTTTAAATCTCTTCATGTTTCTGTATGTACATATGTTCAGATTGATGATAGGTGTTCAGACAGGTGGGGGGGGGGGGGGGGGGGGTTATTCGTTAGCCTTTGGCTTACAGTTTAGTTATACTAGGGCTGTCACACGGTTACTCGATTAATCGTTGACGGTTCGTTGTTCTAACCAATTCAAAATTTCACTAACCGTGAACCGCCTGTAATAATTAGGGAAAGTAAATTGTGCTAAAAATATTATTTTATACTGTGGTGGCATAGGTTATTTTGTTTCCCTTCAACATGCTATGATGGCGAAAAGTGCAAGTATCTGATTATTCGAGGCTGTAAACCATGTACATGTCGTCTTCTGTAAGCAATTGGTATTTCATTTAGCTCAAACACACCCACGTTCGCTTTTAATGCTAATTGTAATTTTAAAAACTGTCGCTATTTTCCAAACCTAATTGAAAGGTGACACAGTCATCCACATGCCTAACGGAAGTTTATCATGTAAACTAGTCTACCAGTTTGTTTGTTACAAATGTTTGTTCGTTCTCAATTGTATCCGGTTTTCTTCATATCTGTGTAGTGTATATTAAATACTTTTACAAGCCTTACATTAAAGTGGAAGGGCATTCGAATCTGCACTTTTAGTCTGTACGCATTCATGACATTAGTTGATAATTTTACTGTAGACCAGTCTAGCAGAAGTTGAGACTCGAAGGTAAACACAATTCTTACTTTCACTTTAGTCATAAATCTACCAGAAGTTAACTACGAGAATGAATGGTTATATGATTTCGGTCAACAAATGAATCAAGCAGGATGTCAATGTATTATTTCAAGTCATATATTGGCCCAAATATGATAAAATTTCTGAATATATAGCGTATCATGCTTTATCATATACAGTCTGAGATGAATGATAAGAGTGGCAGTTAACCGGTTATGGTCCGGTTCGTCATTCCCAATTAACCGGTTCAAGGATTGTTTAACCGTGACGGCCCTAAGTTATACCCCACTTTTGAAAAAATGGGGGTATATTGCTTTGCAAATGGTTTCCGATAAATAACTGAAAACGGCTTGGTGTAGAATCTTCAAACTTGCTGTGGTGGATGGTCATGACCACTATATGATCCCTATTGTTTTTTAGGTCACTAGGTCAAAGTCGCCATGACTAACTGGTGAAATGGTTTCCGATCAATAACTGCTCAAGGGGTTTGGTTTAGGATCTTCAAACTTGCTGTGGTGGTTGTTCATGACCACTACATGACCCCTATAGCTTTTGAGGTACAAGGTCAAGGTCACCATAACCTAAACTGATGAAATTGTTTCAAATTAATAGCTGCTCAATCGTTTTGCTTAGGATCTTCAACTTGCTGTTGTGGTTGGTCATGACCACTAGATGACCCCTGTATTTTTTATGGTCACTAGGTCAAAGATCAAGGTCACCATGACCTAAACTGATGAAATGGTTTCTGATTAATAACTGCTCAATGGTTTGGCTTAGGATCTTCAAACTTGCTGTGGTGATTAGTCATGCCCACTAGATGACCCCTGTATTTTATTTAGGTCAACGGTCAGGGGTTCGGGGGGGATACATGTTATACAAACATCTCTTGTTTAGTAAAGTATTTTCAATTGTTACAAAAGCATAAAATTGTTGTATGTATAGTCCATTTAAGAATAATTGCATTTCCTTTCAACCTACAGGTACTGTACCAAACTCTGCAGCTCCTCGCCCACCTGGATTTACTCCAGGAGGTGGGCCACCAAGATTTGGGTTCAATCCCAACCTTCCACCTCCAGGATTCAGGCTACCTCCACCAGGCTTTGGACTCCGGCCTATGGTGCCAGGCCTTCCAAATAGTGCACCAGAAACCCCACCAAAATTTGGTGACACACCTCCAAGAATGGATGGACCAAAACAACCAGAAATGGTCTGGCCTCCAGATAGTAATGAAAAGGATGAAGATGAAGAAGAGGAAGAAAGTGGTGAGAGGACGGAGAAATCTATGGAATCAGGACAATTTCCTCCAGGCTTTGGTAACCAAAATATGCTGCCCCCAGGTTTAGAACAGTCACCTATGAGAATGCCTGGTGGATTCCCTCCTAGAGGTCCACCATGGGCAATGAGACTAGGTGGACCTAGACAGATGAGGCCCATGGGAATGCCACCAATGGGTGGGGATGGGCCGGATATGTTCAATAATATGCCACCAATGATGGGCCCAAGAGGTCCTATGTTCATGGGAAATAGGCTAGGAATGCCAGGAAGTCCTGGGTTTCCTAGACTACCACTTGGCAGAGGAGGGCCTGGATCTAATATAAGAGGGCCAGTGTCTTTGCTTGATCTTGATATAAAACCACCAGACCATTTTGAAGGGGAAACGTTTGAAGAAGGTGATGAAATAGAGGAAAAGTTGAAAAACAAAGACAGTGAAATGCCCGATTCAGAAGAATTTGTTGAAGAGAATGAAAATGACAATGAGGATAGGTGGAGCGGCAATTCTTACCCACAAAATTCATGGAAAAATGTGAGAGGTCAACGTAGTCGCTCTGATGATAGAAGTAGGGACAGAAATGGTGATAGAAATAGAGACAGGAATGATAGCAGAAACAGGGATAGAGACAGGGATAGGAACTGGGATAGGGATGAAGATAGATACAGAGATAGAGAAAGAGACAAAGATAGACGAGATTCAAGAGATAAGGACAGAGATAGAGATAGTAGACATAGGAATGATAGGGACAGAGACTGGAAGAAAAGAGATGAGGGTAGAGGTCGTGATCGTAAGGAAGAAAGAGAGAGAAGACCAAGCAGATGGAGTAATATTGATGATAAAGTTGATGAAAAACCAGTAGAACCTGAAGGAAGTCAGAATCAACAAGACATTGAAACTGTTCACATGGAAATTGAAAATGACCAAAATGAAAATATTTCTGAGCAAGTTGAACCTCCTCCCATTGAGGAAAATGTTGAAAATTCAGGGAAAAGTGAAGAAAATCCCATAAATTCAATCATAGAGGAAAGTAAAATTGAAGAAAATCCAGCATTTGTTAACAATAGTGAAGTCACTGAAAAAGGAGTGGAGGATGTGGTAAATCATAATGAAAATGGAGAAATAGATTCAAAAGATAGTGAAAATATAGAGTCATCAGGAAATGTACAGGAATTGGGAAATATAGAAGAATCGGGAAATAGAGAGGAATTGGGAAATATAGAGGAATCGGGAAATAGTGAGGAATTGGGAAATAAAGAGGAATTGGGAAATGTTGATGAGTCAGGGAATTTAGAGGCAACAATACCCCAGAGTGCTAACGGACCTGTACCCACTGAAATATCTGTTCCATCCAATAAATTAGACACTCTTAGACAAGATGAGGCTTCAGAATTATTGTTAGAAAAAACTGGTAGTAGTGAAAATAAAGTGAATGAGGAAAGTGTAGAACTTGAGGAAGGGGAAATAGCTAGCTAATGATATGACATTGTTAGTCATCACTGCAACATTTCTACAGTCATTGTATGAAAGGATGTAAACAGTTGTCTTGTAGAGCTTGTATCATGTCTTTATCATTTAGACCAACAAAAATGTCAAGTTTAATTAGGGCAGAACTTGTTCTGGATGCAAATCAAAATGGTGCCAAATTTTTCATCAGACTTATGCTTTTTTAATTCATGTCAAACATTCTGCTACTGGTTACATAATCCTATTCTTAGAAAATACGTTTCAGAATTTAAAGCATATATACATAATTTTTGTCCAAAAAACAGGTTAACCATAAGAACTTAAAATATTAGCCTCAAGCTATTAACCCTTTCGACGCCAAATTTCTAATTGTCGTCTGCAATCAAATTTTGTTAAATCATTCGGTAAAATAAGGAAATGAGATAATAAATGCAAATTTCAAAGGAATAAAGCACAGATATAGAATTTGAGACAAATAGTGAAGTCCCTGATCAGACACCGCCTTGAAAAGGCGGCTTCTGATCTGGGACTGCACTATTTGTCATGGTGCATTTTTGCCACATTGGCGGTGAAAGGGTTAAACAGTTACGGCTAGCAACCTGAAATATGGACATAGGCAAACACTGTAGAACTAAATTAGAGGGTTCTTGACCCATTCCCTCATGGACTATTTTTAGACCCAGCCTCTTTGACTAAATCTACTGAAAAGGAGCATTGAATCTACTGAAAAAGAGCATTGACCAGAGGAAAGGAAGTTTTTAGAATTGTGTAGTGTTCAAACAATTGTGATAAAGCATTTGCTCCTATGGAGCAAATGCTCTATTTATCACAATGGTTTCAGAAAGTTACGAAGCATCAATTTGAGGGAATAGGTTAAAGGAATTCTTTGTTCAGGGTATGCACTGTTTATTCCACTGAATAAGTTTCAACCATGATATCAAATTAAACATTTATGAAAAGAGTCATTTAAATAGAATGAAAATGTGAGCCATTTAAACCATTAACCCTATCAATATTCATGCAAAAAGTTTTGGCTTTTATGAATGTCAATTTGGTTGTATTTTTATAATGGCATTAATGTTTGGTCATGGAAAAAACTAGAATTATCTGTACTATTTCATAGGCAAACTGAGCCCAGAACCTTAGCAGACAACCCATACAGGAGCTATCTGTTGTGTTTTTACAATATAAGAAATAAAGGGCTAAAATAAGAGCTATAATGGTACAAGATCGATGGTGCTGTTTAGAAGTGTGTATACCTGGATCAGCTGCAGCATTGGAAATGTAACCTCGGGTCAGAACAGGCACCATTTGCAGCATAATTGGCCAAAATATAGTTGACTCTCATGAGTGATGATTTATCCCCAGATCAGATGCCACTCATTTCTGGCAGCTTATTTTTTTTATAACAAATGTTACAATGTCTTTGTGATCCTTTTCAGTAGAGATGACTAAGCTATTTATATTGATACTGTTACACCTGAAGTACTAAGAGCCACTTTCCCCATCGGTTTCATTTCAATTTCATTTCATATTACATCATAGAGCTTGTTTTAATGCTGTGTAATTGCACGCTAAACAAATATTAAGTCTGTAAAGTCTAAAAAGAATTTTCTTCATATCGCTACAAAAACACAAGATAAGTGTTGAACAATGTGGATCCTGATTAGTTTTCTCAACATTTATTCCCATTTGACAATGAGTACAATAAGAAGGTCGAACAGTCTGTATTGTAATGTGACATAAGATCTTTAGAGAATGGTAGCAACAATAACAGACTTCCATACAGATAACCACAGTTTGTGTCCATAAGATAGAATCTATGAGGAATGTGATAGTGTAACTTTTGATCAAGACACTAAAGAATGGGAGGGATTGTAGTTTGGTGGAATAATTCTTGTAAGACTTAATATTTAAACAAAATTATACGTCGCAAACAAAGTTTGAGGGGGTATACTGGAATCGCCCTGTCAGGCAGTTGATCCGTCCGTCCGCATTCGAACATGGGTAATTGTAAACTTTTTCATCAGTTTGAATATTATTGAATTGATATTTGGTATAAATAATAACCAAAAATAGTAGATGTGCAACGTACCAGTCATTACTGAATTATCTCCCATTGAACTTTTTCTTGTATTTTTTAGCTCACCAGAGCACTTTTGTGCTCAGGGTGAGCTTTTGTGATCGCCTGATGTCCGTCGTCCGTCGTGCGTCGTCGGGCGTCAACAATTTCAACCTTTAAAAATCTTCTCCTCTGAATCTACAGGGGTCTCAGCTTCCATCTTTGGCACATAGCATCATCTGTAGGTCCTTTACAAAAGTTATATAAATTATACCCCTGGGGTCAAAATTGGCCCTGCCCCAGGGGTTTTCAGTTTTCAATAGAAACATATAGTGAAAACTTTGAACATCATCTCCTCTAAAACTAGAAGGTTCTCAGCTTTCATATTTGGCATATAGTTTCAACTTCAGGACTTCTACAAAAGTTATAAAAATTATGCTCCTGTGGTCAAAATTGGCTACACACCATGATGGCAAGTTTCTAGCAAACTTGAAGCTGACTGCACTTTTAAGCATCTTATCTTTACTCAGTCTCATAAACAGGTCATCAGGTCAAGCATCAGAGATGGGGATGACCAGTGGCTATTTTTAGTGCACCTGTACTGCTGGTGCTAGCTGTAGTAGATAGAGATCTTAACCCTTTGCCTGTTCTGTGTTTATTATTAATTTGAATGCCTATTGCATATTCATGAACAAAATAGTTAAATTGAAGTATGGAAGGTGAAACATTGTAGCATTTTTTTTCCAAATTTCACAACCTACTGAATATTCATAGACAAAATAGTTATAATGGAATATTGTAGGTAGAACATTGTAGCCATTTTAGAAATTAAAGGAACAAATCTGTCAAATTCCATTAACAAACCGAGCAAACCCTGATCAGATGGCTCCTATAGGAGGCATCTGATCTGGTCTACTGATTTTCAAATGTGTGAAAACACGTTTATATGAGGGAAGGGTTAATTAATGATAGTGATTGGCATTATGACATTATTATAACCTGCCCTGCAGTTCAGAAGAAGGGTAAATCATGTAAAGGCTCCAGAATGCCAAATTAAAGATTTTAAATAAATTATGAAATAATTTTTAACATGAAATTGTATTACTTGAAAATATTAAGTTCAACTTATGAATATGAAATTATTATGTAATAATTTATAATAATATTCAAATGCAAAAAATCAGTTTGGAATGCTAGGGTACACATACCTTTTCAGAGGAACAGTTGATTATTTGAGAGGTCAGTTGATTTTCTTTAGTCAGAACTTTGTATGGCCTTGCATAATTAAAATTCCCCGTTTAATACATAATTATCAATCTTACAATTAACTCTCTTGTACAAACCACATATGAAGTTACATTATGTGTCAGATCAGAATCCAAACTGTGTGCTAATTTCAGTCAAATTATGCTCAGCAGTGATAGGGTTTCTGTCATCTGTAATTTGTTTGTCTGAAAAATTAACACTTTCAATGGCCCTCTTGTCTATAGAAACGTATAGTGAAAACTTTGAAAATCTTCTTTTCTGAATCTACAGGGTTCTCAGCTTTCATATTTGGCTCATAGCACCATTTTCCGATCCTCTACAAAAGTTATATAAATTATGCCCCTGTTGTCAAAATAGGCCCCACCCCAGGGTTGGTCAGTTTTCAATAGAAACAGTTTTATAGTGCAAACTTTGAAAATCTTCTCCTTTGAAACTGGAATGTTCTCAGATTTCATATTTGGCACATAGCTTCATATTTAGGTCATCTACAAAAGTTATATATTGTGTCCCTGGGGTCAAAATTGTCACCGCCCCAGGGACGGTCAGTTTTCAATAGAAACATATCTGATTGTCTGGTGAGCGATGTCAGGGCCATTCTGGCCCTCTTGTTGGCATGAAACATTGGTAATTGATGCCACAATAAGTGATACTTGCCATACATAATAACTACAAATAGTGGATGTGCAATACAATTTTACCTGTTTAGCGCCAGGCTTTGCAGAGTTATCTTTCCGTGAACTTTGAGGATTTTTTGGCATGTAACATATGTACATGTATGTAGTTTGTGTTGGGAACTCCTCCCTCAGTTTGAAAATTAGTGAATTTAAATTGGCATGCATGCATAACAACCATGAATAGTAGATGTGCAAGATGTAATTTTCACATATTTTGTGGCAGACATTGCAGAATTATCTCTTCCAGTTTGAAATTTATTGGTAGAGCCCACACCTTGTATGGGTGCCCTATAGTAATCACCTCTCTTTGCTTTAAGCAAACCATTTTCATCAGATCTTCACAAAACTTGCTGAAAATGTGTAGGTATGAAATCTAGGTCAAGTTGGCTAACCGGCTGAATCACATTTGGGTTTTCAGGATTATGACCCTTAAATACATCAAAATGTACAAATTCAGCCTTGTCCTCTCTCTTAGTTCGGTATAATAATATCTCGGCCAAATTCGATTACCAGCCAGATTATGGCCCTTGAATAACAAAATCGACAAAAAAAATCAGCCTTGTCTGTTCTCTAAGTTGAGCAGTTTATACTGGCTGCAACAGGAAAGACAATGCAAAGTTTTGGGCACAGCTTAACGTTTAAGAATACTGCAATAACAAAATCTGCATAATGATTGGCTATGCAGTTTCCCCTCTGACTGCATTACATGGGGGCACTCCCTGATTTGGTCGGTAGTAGTAGATGTCTTTTTAGTCAAGTCTGTCGTGCTGGGGTATTCATCACATTTAGTGATAGTTCTGGTTTGCTATGCTATGAGGAAAATTTGCATTGCCTTTGGGTACTGGATATGGACTTTCTTGCGTTAATAACAATACCTGATAGATAAAACTGAAAATATGATATCTCCTAAGGAATTTGTTTTACACTCATAAAGAATGAGTCGTATATAAATATATCAACATAAACTAATCTTAAGTGTCATGAAATGATAGACGTAATTGTAAAGCACTTAATTCTGTCTATATACTTAAAGAAATAAGATATTCAAGAAACCCACATAAACTGCTTCTGTAGTATGCTGAATGTGATAGAAATTGTTGCCTTTCATAAAGGTAGATTTGTCACATTGTCTTTGCAGTGGCTATAATAAACAGTTGTGTAATTCTATACAAACTACCATACATACATGTATATTGTCATCTGTAGCGTTGTCTACTACAATTCATCTTGCTTCTTTGTCTTAACCCTTTACTTCATAAATACACCTTTGCAAACATAGTAGACCCATATCAGGCAGCTCCTATAGGAACCGTCTGATCAGGATCTGCTCTGTTTGCTATGGAATAATATAGATGTGATTCTATAGGTTCTGCTTTGGCAAACATTGCACGTTTTAATATGCCATTTTTAAAATTAATCTTAATTAATATTCATGACGTCATTATTCTTACATAATATTCACGGTGTAAAGGGTTAAAAACTGATGAGAAGCCGAGGAACTCCGCATCTCTGTTTGCATAGGTTATCACAAATTGCCGCTAGGTGCTAGCATGCAGAGTAAATGACAATGGAATCTAGTGTATGGTGCTAGTACTATAAATACTTTAATAATTATGGTTTGGCCTATGCAAAGGTTTTTGGTTATAAATAACTAGTAAACTTAAGTGCTGTAACATGGACTGGAAAGTAGTCCAATACTTCACGGTACAAATGATTGAGATCATGGGAGAATGAACGCAAACGTTTGTTGATTGTTTCGGCCCTGTTCAGGTGTTAATTTCACGCTGTGGTTTGTCTTTGGCTACACTGTCACTCCTCAGAAGGAAAATTACTTTAATTCTGCGGCCAACTCAGCAAATGGTTTTCACCCTGATCAGACTGCTACGTGTTTTTTCCAAATGTTTTAGTGCCCCGTTTCCCGTGGCATGAACCAAAAGAAATTTCACTTGTTATTTTATGTGATATGTGTCATAAACAAAGGATCTCTTGTTGACTCGTTTGTGCCTCATGACTCAAGAAGGAACATAGACAAACAATGTACACCCAGATCAGAGGGATCAATCGGGAGCCCTTTTGATCAAGGTTTTTCTGTATAATTCACATTATTTTCTCCCATCATGTGAAAATTTGACGATTCATGTACATTTGTTTTGTTATATTAAGAAATACAACTCTAAATGGGTTAACCCTTTACTCCATAAATACATCTTTCTATGCTTTTGCAAACGGAGTAGACCCAGTTCAGACGGCTTCTATATTAGGGTCTGCTCAGCTTGCTCATGATGTAGTATAGAGATGATTCTATAGTTTCTGCCATGGCCAAAATTTTTTGTGTCCATGTGCTGCTATAACATTTAATCTAATAAATTCTAATGCCATTATTTCTTATATTTCATGGAGTAAAGGGTTAAGTTTGCCAAGCTCTAGAGGGGTGGGGGTCTAGTAAGTACATTGTATATGCAAATATGGGATTTGTTGGGAAAGTGAACTAATTTGGCTAATGTTTAGTTGCCCCTCTGAGCTACATCCCTGGTTTAGAATTTGGTGATTTTTTTGTTTACTTCGTGACTGTTGATATGGATGGACAAAATGTAGATGTATTTGCTCAGCTGTTTTATAAATACTATGATTCAATAGAAGTATTTTTGTACTGAATCGGCAACAGTGGTAATGTATCGGTGACAACAGGCTGGTGATATTCTGTTATTGGTGTGATAGATACAATCTGTCTGCATGAGTACCTCTCTTAAATTATTAAGAGGAGTTTAAAACAAACCAAAATAAATTGAAAAACAACCATAAATGGTATCTGCTTGTCTTGGCCTTCCTATTTAATAATTAGTCTTATAATGAATTAATGTAGAGAAGCTGTTGAAATGTTCCTATTTGCAGGTTGAAGCATCCTAGATCATTCTTTATATTATATTTTCTTGACTCTTTGCACGCTAGCGGCGAAACTGATTACCTATGCAAACAGTTTGGATCCAGATGAGAAGCCGCATAATGTAGCGTCTCATCAGAATCCACTGTTTGTCACCTTAACCATATTTTTGCAAAGAAGTGAGAGAAAGTTTATTTTAAGAATTGAAGCAGACGACAATTGTTGCAGACAAAAAATTACTTAGCATGCAAAGAGTTGAACAAGGCATGATTCTACAGTATAGCAGTTTGGTTCTACGATATGTAATGTACAGGCTCAGTATGTCTTCAGGAAGATTGATATATGATTATGGGTATACAATTAACTACTACATGTTTTATATCTTTATTTTTATTTAACACTTTACTCCATGAATATTCGTGGCTGAGGCAGAAACTGTAGAATTAGATCTTTATTATACCATAGGCAAATGGGGCATAGCCTTATCTGGGTCTTCTCTGTTTGCAAAGGCGTATTTATGGTGTAAAGGGTTAATTTCCATGTGTGTTTACACTTCGCGAGTTCGAATCAGTATCTCGTATTGGATGTTATTAGCGTGCAGGCTTTCAAAACATTTTCTTGATGAGATCTTTTTCCGCTTTTGCCAATAGATTAGAGCTAGACCAGACAACTCATTGTTCAGGAGCTGTCAGAGCGGGGTCTGTTCCGTTTGCTTATGTACAGATCTGTCCCTGTTCCGTTTGCCATGGCAGTATCAATTCCATGCATACGGCACTTTAAATACATGATTTATATGCATAATGGATAAATATTCAAGTAGAGGGTTAACCCCATCTCGATACTTGACAGACATTTTGTAAACCCCATTTGTTTGGCTATTACAAACATGTGTAGTAAGTCCCATTTCTTGCATTGATTATGTGGCTATTTTTTCTTTGTTTTGAATAAGAAAGCAGATAGTTTTGTAAATGAATATTTGTAAATACCCGTTTGGTTTGTTTTAGTTGTGTGTTAAATAGAACTGATGGACAGGTGGGTTTATTGTAAACAGTGCAACTATATGTATATATTGGAGCGCAAGTACGCAGAGTATAAACTACCCGGCCCCATCCTCTCATTTCATTCAAGATTGGTGTGTGTGTTTTAAACCGATGAACTTGACAAGGTAGGTGTGTACTGCTGCTGACAAAGTGATGGAACGGTGAGCGGATAGACTTGTGGAATAATGGATAAAGAGGCAACAATGGAAGAGACATTGACTATGATACCTGCCAAGGTATGTGGCGGCTTGATGTAGTTTAAAGTTTTAACACCCTATGGTCTTGTCAAAAAGTTTCAATAAAACGTGTACATATTTGTGTTCGAGATGTGCTGTATATTTCACCTGCAGAAATGGAGCGGAATTGCTAAGCCCACGTATAGCGGTATCAAGTTTAGTTTGTAAGATACAACCTGGTAGAACACATCGCACACTTATTCCTGTTTTAACCCTTTCCTTCATATTTTTCACGCATCAAACTGAGTACACCCACATCCAGACTGCTCCTGTAGGAGCCGTCTGATCACGGTCTGCTTTGTTTGCTGTTAGGATTTGGAATCTTTGACCTTTTTATGCCCCCAAAGGTGGGCATATAGTAATCGCATTGTCCGTCCGTCTGTCCTTCCATCCGTCCCAAATTCGTGTCCGGTCTGTAACTTCATCTATCAGTGGATTTCAATATAACTTGCCACAAATGTTCACCAGACAGAGACGATGGGTCAAAGGTCAAGGTCACAGGGTACAATTTTTGGGGGCATTTGTCACGTGACTGTGACATCTCTTGTTTTATTTACTTTTACAATGTTCCATATTTCAGTATACAGTAACCCCACTTTATACCGGCATCCGTTGCAATTGCGCCCTCGTTATAAAGATGGGATGCCTTAAAACAAAATTACTGTTGAAAAGTCGTTCAATCTACTACTAAGTGGTTTAATGTCATTAACATGTTGCCGACTGTAAAAGTCACTTTGTGAAACTTGTGATAAATAGAGCATTTGCTCCTATAGGAGCAAATGCTCTATCACAATGGTTTCAGAATTCTAAATGTTTTCCTTTTCTCTAGTTAATGCTCCTTTTCGGTAGATTTATTCAAAGAGGTATCGAAAAATAGCCTATGAGGGAAAGGGTTAAGGCAGGTGGTCACTCAATGCAGAACACAAGTGCAAAAAGCTCCGCTAGGGAGCTTTTTTCACGGTTTCTTTCATATTTAAACTTCTTATAACGGCAACCTCGTTATACCAGCAAAATGTCTAGAAACACCTCCGTTGTAACGAGGGTCCACTGTAACTATTTTGCCCATGAATATTCATTAGGTATTGAAATTTGGAATAAACAGAACGGGGGGGGGGGGGGAGGTTTAAGGTATTTCCACCAATGGCCATTTGTTTACCTCTATTCAATTTGACCTTCATATTAAAAATTGATTAAATCTATATTTTTAACAATTTTTCAATAATTATTTTAATACAGTTGTTAAGTAAATGTCCTAGCGTAGTTCATAAATGTTAAACAACACTTTTTAAGAGTTAAATAAAAACATTAATTTTTACCTGAAAATATGCAAAAAAGAGGTGTCGTATAGGCCTAACTCACTTTTCCTGATTTCTTTAAAAAAAATATTCTTTCAAAAGAATAATTCCAAAATATCTTCTTTAGTCCTGTTGATGTATTAATAAGTCCTTATTATATGATAAATGTTCCAAATTGACTTTTTCCCAACACTATAATTCAATCATAGCAAACATACGAGGGCTATTCAGTATGTAATGAAACTAGCGCTCGATTTTCCTTGCATTGCACGTGGCCGCTAATCCCTTTATGTACACGCTCAATTCACTATCTACCCTTTACACTGATACCAAATATGTGTAGGTCGGTTATATAAATTTTGCTAAAAGTGTACATTGAACAGCCCTACTCGTATGCACTGCGTTCAAAATGGTTGGAAAACGATCTCAAAAAAGCGTTAAAATTCGGAATCTATCTGTTTGTTTCTTAAATAAACCATAGTTGCATTACATACTGAATGTCCCTCGTATGATTTGCTATGATTGAAAAAAGTGGTACTGGGAAAAAGTGAAATTGGAACATTTATCATATAATAAGGACATTGATACACCAACAGGACTAAAGAAGATATTTGGAAGGAAACTTGATATTTTTTTTAAAAACAAAATATCAGGTAAAAATTAAAGTTTTTATTTAATTCTTAAACAACTTTGTTTAACATTTATGAACTACACTATGACCTTTACTTAATAACTGTATTAAAACAATTGCTGAAAAATTGTTAAAAATATAGATTTAATCAATGTTTAATATGAAGGTCAAATTGAAAGAAAGTAAACAAACGGCCATTGCTGGAAATACCTTAAGCCACCACTTGCTGACGTGGTTGTCTGATACAGATATGTGTGTGGTTTCTGTATTATGTTTGTTCCGCATGAAGTTCGTGCATGTCCTAACCCTTCATATAACTCTTTGTCACGCATTGCAAATGGTCAGACCCAAGATCACACGGCTCATATAGCTGTCTGGTCAGACCCAAGATCACACGGCTCATATAGCTGTCTGGTCAGACCCAAAATCACTAGGCTCATACAGCTGTCAGGTCAGAGCTAAGATCACACGGCTCATATAGCTGTCTGGTCAGACCCAAGACCACACGGCTCATATAGCTGTCTGGTCAGACCCAAGATCACACGGCTCATATAGCTGTCTGGTCAGACCCAAGACCACACGGCTCATATAGCTGTCTGGTCAGACCCAAGATCACAAGGCTCATATAGCTGTCTGGTCAGACCCAAGACCACACGGCTCATATAGCTGTCTGGTCAGAGCTAAGATCACACGGCTCATATAGCTGTCAGGTCAGACCCAATATCACACGGCTCATATAGCTGTCTGGTCAGAGCTAAGATGACACGGCTCATATAGCTGTCTGGTCAGACCCAAGACCACACGGCTCATATAGCTGTCTGGTCAGAGCTAAGATCACACGGCTCATATAGCTGTCTGGTCAGAGCTAAGATCACACGGCTCATATAGCTGTCTGGTCAGAGCTAAGATCACACGGCTCATATAGCTGTCTGGTCAGACCCAAGATCACACGGCTCATACAGCTGTCAGGTCAGACCCAAGATCACACGGCTCATATAGCTGTCTGGTCAGACCCAAGACCACACGGCTCATAGCTGTCTGGTCAGGCTCAAGATCACACGGCTCATATAGCTGTCTGGTCAGACCCAAGATCACACGGCTCATATAGCTGTCTGGTCAGACCCAAGACCACACGGCTCATATAGCTGTCTGGTCAGAGCTAAGATCACACGGCTCATATAGCTGTCAGGTCAGAGCTAAGATCACACGGCTCATATAGCTGTCAGGTCAGACCCAAGATCACACGGCTCATATAGCTGTCTGGTCAGAGCTAAGATGACACGGCTCATATAGCTGTCTGGTCAGACCCAAGACCACACGGCTCATATAGCTGTCTGGTCAGAGCTAAGATCACACGGCTCATATAGCTGTCTGGTCAGAGCTAAGATGACACGGCTCATATAGCTGTCTGGTCAGAGCTAAGATCACACGGCTCATATAGCTGTCTGGTCAGAGCTAAGATAACACGGCTCATATAACTGTCAGGTCAGACCCAAGATCACACGGCTCATATAGCTGTCTGGTCAGACCCAAGATCACACGGCTCATATAGCTGTCAGGTCAGACACAAGATCACACGGCTCATATAGCTGTCTGGTCAGACCCAAAATCACACGGCTCATATAGCTGTCAGGTCAGACCCAAGATCACACGGCTCATATAGCTGTCTGGTAAGAGCTAAGATGACACGGCTCATATAGCTGTCTGGTCAGACCCAAGATCACACGGCTCATATAGCTGTCTGGTCAGAGCTAAGATCACACGGCTCATATAGCTGTCTGGTCAGAGCTAAGATCACACGGCTCATATAGCTGTCTGGTCAGACCCAAGATCACACGGCTCATATAGCTGTCTGGTCAGAGCTAAGATCACACGGCTCATATAGCTGTCTGGTCAGAGCTAAGATCACACGGCTCATATAGATGTCTAGTCAGACCCAAGATCACGGCTCATATAGCTGTCTGGTCAGGGTCTGTTCTGTTTGACATGATATAACTGATTCTACGTTTTTGTCAAAGCAAAAAGTTCCCTCGATTTTCTTTTAAATATTCATGATTATTTGAACAGGGATAGGGTTAAAAGACCAACAATTGGACTGGTCAGTTAACGGGTTAATAGATATGTGAAGTGCCACTTTTACCTTACTCCTATATTATGCTTAATATTTATGCAAGAAAGAATTGCGACATGGCGAGGGAAAATGTTGCATTTGCAAATTAAACTTGTGCAGGGATTGTCAGGTCTTGGTCTACCTTATCTTATTAAATCATAGCCTAGTGAATGTTCATTCAAGAAATACTGATAATACCATAGGAATAAGAAATATTGATATCCTGCATGCATATTGGTTGAATTCTTATAATAGAATATGTTCATGTATTTTTACGCAGATGCTCCTACATAAGTAAAGGACTAACATGCGTTTGCACTCATATTTTTGCTCATCCAGAATATTTGACCAATTTAAGATATTGTTCGATATCCCCGTAGAACCGGTAATGATGCACTTGTTGGCGGTATCCTAATTTGCATTTAATCTGGATGGATAAATAAAATATATGCATACATTCAAGAGAACTTGCTTCTTTGTATATATGTAATTTAGACATAAAGTAGTTTGTTAACAACGAAGAATGAAAGAAACATTTGCCCTGAATGACTGGTACTTGTAAACAAGTCAATAACATCAATGACTGGTACTTGTAAACAAGTCAATAACA
The DNA here is from genome assembly GCA_963576725.1 of Azorinus chamasolen. NCBI lineage: Eukaryota > Metazoa > Mollusca > Bivalvia > Cardiida > Solecurtidae > Azorinus > Azorinus chamasolen. Next base: position 98,628,780 of record OY755237.1, read on the forward strand.
TCAATGTACATATATACAACCTGATCAGCGCAAATTACGTATTAGCCGGATTTGTTTTTAGAAAAATCTCGGCTTATAGTTTGGCGAAAAGCGGTGTGCCGTGGTTAACAAAACTTACAACTTTGCTTATAACTTATGAATTACTTAAGTTAGACAATTCATATTTGGTATGCAGATAGCTTGGGTAAAGGCCTTTCACTTGATACAAGGATACATAAAATCAGGTCAAGGTCACTATTTTGAAAACTTTGCCGGTTTTAACAAACTTTAACATTGCTATATAACTTCCGAACTGCAAATGCTATACAATTCATCTTTGGTATACAGATGGCTTTGATAAAGACATTTTAGTTGATATAAAGATATTTGAAATAAGGTCATGGTCAATGTCACTATTTTGACAAGTTGGCCATCATTGAAAAACTTTGTCTTAACTTCTAATCCACATATGCTAGACAATTCATATATGGTATGAAGATAGCTTTGGTGAAGACCTTTCAGATGATACAATGATACATGAAATTGGGTCAAGGTCACTATTTTGAAAAAATGGCTGTTTTAAAAAAAAACAAAAAACCCTGACATTTTGCAATAATTTCTGATTCATGAACGCTAGGCGATTCACCTTTGATATTCAGATAGCCTTGGTAAGGGTCTTACAGATGAAATAAAGATACCTGACAGCAGGTCAAGGTCACTATTTTGAAAACTTTGCTGTCATTAAATGTTTGTTATAACTTCTGAACTACATATGCTAGACAATATATATTTGGTATGCAGCTAGCTTAGGTAAAGGTCTTTCAGTGGATACAACGATACATGAAATTGGGTCAAGGTCAATGTCACTATTTTGAAAACTTGACTGTTTTTAACAAACTTTAACATTTTGCTATAACTTCTGATCTACGAACACTAGGCAATTCACCTTTGGTATTCAGATAGCTTTGGTAAGGACCTTACAAATGACATAAAGATACCTGAAACCAGGTCAAGGTCAAGGTGACTATTTTGAAAACTTTGCTGTCATTAAAATTTGTCATAACTTCTGGACTATATATGCTATATATTTGGTATGCAGATAGCTTGGGCGAAGGTCTTTCAGTTGATACAAGGATACATGAAATCGGGTCATGGTCAACACAAAAAACCCGGCTTTAATGCGGTTTCCGCATTTTTTGCTTGTCATTTGTTTCGTTGGCCCTGCTTCAAAGTTTAGATGTGACATGTCTCAGAACTATAAAAAATTAACCCATTCACCGCCAATTTCGCATAAATGTACCTCGACAAATAGTGCAGTCCCAGATCTGATCAGGGACTTCACCTTTTGTCTCAATCTCTTTTTCTATATATGTGCTTCATTCCTTTGAAATCCGCATTTATTTATCTCATTTCCTTATTTTACCGAATGATATATCAAACTTGGATTGTAGACGACAATTAGAAATTAGGCGCCGAAAGGGTTAATAGCAATAAAATAACAAAAATAAAACCCTTCCGACCGCCCCAATTTTGTTAAAACAGGTGGAAGATGGTCTTCAATGGCCTAAAATAGTTTTATTTTTCAAAATATACATAGTACATCAAATCTGGTACCCTCTTTGATATTTCAATTACATGTGTTTTTTATTAAATTATGATGAAACTACAGATTAAATTCAGTAAACTATTCATTCTGAAAGTAACAATTTCTCCGATTCCAAAGAAAATCATAAGCGATTACCAGTACATGTTAGGGGATCCCGCCTCTTTAAGAAAGTATGACCATGTGACAAGTCATGTGATTTAACTCGTTCCCTCCTACACTATTTTTAGACCCAACCTCTTTGAATTAATCTGTCGAAAAGGAGAATTTTAGAATTGTGTAGTTTTGAAACAATTGTCAAATGCTCTATCGCAATGATTTCAATAAATGGGTTTTACACTACTCTAAGCGCAAAAAGGCGTCAGTAGGAGAGAATGGGTTAAACAAAAAAGTAGTGCAGCAGACGTATATATGTGTTTTCATTGAACTGTATGTTTAAAGGATTTTTTCAAGGTTTTAAGGTCAGTTACTTTTGGGCTCACGCTGCAGTAATTACGTGCACATTGCAGATAACTGACATGTTATATGTTCATCACTATGTATAATCAGTTCCTGTATTGCAAACAATTACACACCAATCGTATTCATTGATGAGTTACATTTCATTTCATGTATTTATCCTTTCTGATACAATGGACCCAAATAGCGTGCTGATACCATCAACATGTTTCTTATGATCATCACTGAAGTATTGACATTCAAATAAACAGTGCTAAACATCATCAGTAAAAACAATTCCACACTTAGAAGATAAATTCTTCTGTAAGGAACACATTCTTGAAAGCATTTTGACAACACTTCTGCACACATGTAGAACAGTACGATCTCGCCTGCAGATTCGCCATAAGTAACTATCAGTAAAGCGCGGGTGTACATAGAAAAGGGTAGTGTTCCATATTGGATGTTAAGTCATGCCATGCGGTTTCTTCATAATGACTTATGATGTTACAAACAGTAGTTTGACGGGAAAATTCCACTCGTTATATAATCACGTGAATGATGTAGTAGTAGGTACTTATTCAATAAAATGTATCATTTGAACGAGAATGTCAAAACGGTCTGAAAAGAATTACTTTCTATCAATTTCAGATATTGGAGAATGAGGCTTTGTGTACTACAGTTTTCGTTCTCTTTCCTAATCCTTGCATACATTTAAAACAAAATATGTGGCTTCTTTCTAGAAGTAACATATCTGAATCTGTTCAGTTATACCACAATTCGCACCCGTACAATCCTTTTGGTAAAACTATGGAGCTATCGATATTTCCCTGCTTGTAAATGGGTGAATTCCATCATCGTTACCAACTCCTAATGACTATAAACTCAAAGCGTTCCTCTTATTTTGGAATTTGCATCTTCAATATTCTAATGTATGAAGATACTTATTGAAATTTATACCAAGATGGGTGTAATTCTCTGACTATTATCTGTATACCAATCTCTTTTAGAATGTTGGGTTAGCCAATTTCGTTTCATTGCATACAATGACAGCAGATTTGTAAAAGCGCGTTGAACTCATAACGCCACTTGCACACATCGCGTTGAACTGTACGCATATTCATAACAATTTATTTAGTCCATAATTCGCTGCAATCCATGTCTAGTAAGAGCGAGGCAATAGCTGGAATATGTAATCCATTCATACTAAATGCTTTAATTAACTCATCAAGGTCTTGAAGAAGTTTGTTAATGAAACATAAATACAAGAATGGCGAGCTTACGCCACCTTGCCTGGTACCGACATCAATGCTGAAAACCTCAGATTTATAGCCGTTATACAACAAACGACATTTTATTTTATCATACAAACTAACAATGTTCCATAACAATATTCGTTCCAACACCCATTTTGTGAAGGTTAGGAAACAGACTGTTATGCCATACTTTATCAAAAGCAGTTTTAACATCCAGAAAGCATAGGTATATCAGTAGCAGTTTTAACATCAAGAAAGCATAGGTACATTTTAGTTTTGCATTGTTTAGCATGATACACACTCTCTCTCGAAGGAAGGTCGACATCGAGCCACCCCACCCCCACCCTCCCTTTGCAAATTATTGAGTTTTATCCCTTTTTACGATTTAACACATTATCCCCTTGTGACGCATTTTTGCGCATCTATAAAGATCACTATATGAAACCATTGTGATAAATAGAGCATTTGCTCCTAGAGGAGCAAATGCTCTATTTATCACAATGGTTTAAAACTACAAAATTCTAATTTAATCTAGTGATGCATTTTTGCGCATCTATAAAGATCACTTTATGAAACCATTGAGATAAGTAGATACATTCAAAGAGATGCCCCAGGGTCTGAAATAGCCAAGGGGAGAATGATTTAATTCTTCTGAGTAAAATGCGTTCATACAATTTTAATATTGACGACGATAGCGTGATTGCCCTATAACTAGCTGGATCATCGTTCCTTTTCCGACCACATTTATATAGAGTCATAATAGTTCAGCTCTTCATTCTAGTAGGTACATATGAATATCTTAACATCATACTATACAGTAAGCTGACTCTTTAACTGAGTGATCTATGTAACAACTCGCCACCATAAATCAAATATTTATTATACACCGAGTCAGGGCCACAAGCATTTTTCTTCTTTAAGGTTTCATTTTCAGACGTAATATTAGATTGAAGGATTGGTGCAAAATCCGTAGTATCAATTCATTAACAATATCATGTATTACCTCTCAACATAAGGTTGCGTCTAAACTTGGCTCATCTTTATCAGAATACAAATCGCGGAAGTATAGGCCCCAATTAACAGCAATATCTTTAGGATCCCGACATGTGACTCCATTAAACTTCATTTCAATACTTCTGCCTTCCCGATTTCTATTTCTGCGTGTAGTTACTGTCTAACTCTGCTGCAGAATCAAGTTCATCGTTAACCATTTTCTCCATAAACACGCCTTTCGACATAGGAGCAAATGCTCTATTTATCACAATGGTTTCTATACTAAACAATTATAACAATTTCCTTTTCTCTTGTAAATTTTCCTTTTCCGTAGATTCATTCAAAGAGATTGGGTCTAAAAATAGCCTATAGGGGGTATGGGTTAAGCCATTTTCAGAACATTTACGGTGATGTCTTCGGAATTAACGCTTAAAATGTATACAGCTAGTATAGAATTCATACGATGCACTGAGTCTATTTCTATGATCGTAACATTGACGACCATGCTGAATCCATTTGTTTCTAGCTACTCTCATCTGATAATGCAACTGTTTCATATTAGTATCCCAGAAAGGCTTTAAACATGATTTCAACCTATGTTTCCTGAAACAATGATAGGATGCATTCTCGACCGCTGAGCAACTATCTTTATAAATATCGTATTCAGAACATGTAATTTTTGTGATAAAAGTACATAATAATTTTCTATTTCTTCACAATTTACTCAATTCCATTTAATAGGTTTGTGTTCATTTGCACCAGCCGGTAATTTAAAACATGGCTGTAAACTAACGCCATAGTCATCTCACTGACCTATGGTTTGAAACATCAAGAGCAGAGTCGTCCAACATTTCACACGCATGGACCAAGTCTAACATTTCAGAGAGACATAATATATGATCAATCAAAGATTCCATCATAAGAAACAAATGTAGTATGTGCGCATTGACAGATGGCAAGAGAATTAATTGCAACGTAGTTATTCCGTATTAAGAAGTCCCGCAATAATTGGCTTCTACCGTCGTCTTTTTAGCTCACCAGAGCACAAAATGCTCAGGGTAAGCTTTTGTGGTCGCCTGGTGTTCGTTGTGAGTCGTCAACAATTTGAACCTTTAAAAATCTTCTCCTCTGAATCTACAAGGTTCTCAGCTTTCATCTTTGGCACATACCATCCTATATGTCCTCTACAAAAGTTTTTATATAAATTATGACCCAGTGGTCTAAATTGGCCCACCCTAGGGGTGGCTAGTTTTCTATAGAACATATAGATCTAGTGAAACATTTGAAAATCTTCTCTAAAACTGGAAGGTCCTCAACTTTCATAGTTGGCATATATAGCATAATGTTCAGGTCTTCTACAAAAAATATACAAATTATGCACCTGGAGTCAAAATTTACCCCATCCCAGGGCATATCCTTCGAAAGCAAAGGTAGCAATACGAAAAGAGAATATTTCAGACTCAGTTTTATTGAGTCTATTCATGAGTGGTAATTAAAAGTGCTACGCTACTCATTCCCCCTAGCACCGACTTTTAAAAGCGGTATTCAATTTCCATTAGTAAATGCTCTTTATTCATAGAGGTTGGATCTAAAATTAGCATATGAGGGAATGGGTCAAGCATGTTTACATGGTATCCATCTTTTTCTATTAAATGCAACTGTGCTCAGAAATATCGGGTAAAAATGTGAACTTTGTCTATAAACACGCCGACCAGATGCGTAAGCTTAGAACTGAACAGTGAACAACGTAGAATTGAACATTGAACAACTTAGAATTGAACACTGGAGTCGCCATCACGGCGATGGTAAAATACTGACGTCATTATGATTATAAGGACAGTTTGGTATTGGTAGAAACTGTCCAAATGGATCTGTATAATTTCATAAGGAAAAAGAACAGATGCTGATCAAACAGCTCCTACAGGTGTCGTCTGATCTGGGTCTAGTCTATATTGCAAATATGTATATATGGGGTAAATGAATAAATAAACACTCATCGGATCTGGGTGTACTGTTTGCATAGGTGCCAAAAGCTTTTTATATGAAATAAAATGTTAACAGATGACTCTCCTGACTGACGAAATCGATTTGAAAAGACGATTCCTCTGGACTCGTATTTTTATCGCGATAATCCATTGAATGCCAGATCAGAATTGCCTACGTTCAGAAGCTAATAGTAATGTTGCATGAACTCTTTCACTGGGAGTCTGTGATCAGATTCGCTAACAGTTTGATCCTGATGAGACGCAGAATAATTCAGCCAATTTAAGGCAAAACAATGATATTGTCATCGAAAGTGATGTCGACACTAGTGATATCTAAATGTAAAACATCTGTAAAGCATTGTTAGATACGTGTCACAATGTCGGAGGAATATAATTATGAAGTCCGGGAATGTCTCGTCTACGAGCGGAAAATTGAAACGAAAGTGTCTGCTCTGTTTGCTTATGAAGTAATATAGATGTGATTCTATATTTCTATAAACAAATGAAAACCTTTGTATTACCCGAACAGCTGTTGGTTTCTCTTCTCTATGCTATTCTAATGAGGTTTTATCACCAACAGGAAATTAAGATGGTTAATTTTCAGAGTTGCGGTCCTTTGCTTATTCAAAATAACACACACATTCCTGTGTGGGTATCTATCACAGTCAGTGATAATTCTAGCTTCTGTTTCAGACTGTTTAACCCTTTGCATGCTAAGTAATTTTTCGTCTGCAACAATTGTCATCTGCTTGCATTCTTAAAATAAACATATTCTCATTTCTTTGCAAAAATATGGTCAACGTGACAAACAGCATAATGCGGCGTCTCATCTGGATTCAAACTGTTTGCATAGGTAATCACTGTTTCGCCGCTAGCGTGCAAAGAGTTAATAATTTTTTGAAACTCTGTCTTTCAACAGATCAAATCACATCAAATGATCCAAGCACAACGGAAAAGTTATATAGGATAAAACTTGATGAGAATAAACACAACAAAAAGGATATCTGTTTTTAAGTTATTTTGTATTTAGTATATTTTACAAAAAATAAGCGATAACAGCTGTTTTCATGTAATAGCGTGATAAACGTACAATATATGTATGCATAATAGTTTTGATATAGAAATTAATACCACCCTGTAGACTCTATATAAACATATCAACATTTTAAAGAAGACAAATGGTTAGTAACAATCAATCTGACTGCAGCCCATGAGTCACTCTTTGGGGAAAAGTGTCTTACTGCACAGCAAACAGGACAGACAGTAAAGAGGTATGTGATTAACCCTTTACTCCATAAATACGCCTTTGCAAACAGAGTAGACCCTGATCAGACGGCTCCTATAGGAGCCGTCTGATCTGGGTCTACTCTGTTTGCTTATGATATAGTATAGATATGATTCTACAGTTTCTGCAATGGCCAAAAATTCCTGTATCCATGTACTATTTTAATAATTAATCCAATTAATATTGATGACGTCATTATTTCTTACATGAATATTCATGGAGTAAAGGGCTAAGTATTACATGGTATGGACAGATAGAGAACAAATTACTACAGACTCTCATGTGTTCATCATTTACTTCATAGATATATCTTTTATCGCCTTTGCAAACAGAGCAGACCCAGATCAGACAGCTCCTACAGGAGCCATCTGATCAGGGTCTGCTTTGTTTGCTTGTGGAATAATGAAGATTTGGGTCTATAGATTCTGCCTAGACCAACCCTTTCTTGATCATTTACAATTATAAAATGTATTTAATATTCATGATGTCATGATTTATTATATATGAACATTCATGGGCTAATGGGTTTAACCCATTCCCTCATATTGACGGCTTTTGACGCCTATGAAAACCACTCTTTGAAACCACCCATTTTCCTTTTCTCTAGTAAATGCTCCTTTTCGGTAGTTTTTTTTTTTAAAACAAAAAGGCCTAAAAGTAGCCTATGAGGGAAGGGGTTAACAGTGTAGACACCGCTTTGGAGACACAAAGTAATAAGACCCTTTTTCTTAGAGAAAAGGTCATATGACAACACATTCAAGACTATACCTTACAAAACATACCAAATACAGCATTCTACCTACTAATAGATGTAATCAGAATTCCTGGCACACTTTCCCTACTGATTGTACATGTATACCATTATGCATAATCCTCTGACTGCTAGAAACGAGTGTACTAGGATTGGCAAACAGTGCAGATCTAAATGGACCTTTGGATCAGGATCTGCACTGTTTGTCATTCAAAATACTTATGCAAATGTTAGCCTGGCATACTGAATGGACATGTGAATTTGTTATTAGTTCACGAGAGCTACTTAACCCTTTCCTTTCATAAATAGTCATGTAACGATGGTTTCAAACTACACAATTCTAAAAGTTTCCTTTTTTCTAGTTAATTCTCCTTTTCGCTAGGCTTATTCAAAGAGGTTGGGTCTAAAAATAGCCTATGAGGTAATGGGTAAATTTTGCGTAGCAGAATTATCCACAATCAAATTGAATTCTGATGAGACTTCAGATTGTAAAGTTTGTTAGGAAATGATATTCTGTTCCAATACAGTAAAACCAGTTTTAAGTGACTTCTTACAGATTAAACATAGAAATCTTAAAAAGCAGGTGATTGCTTGATGCAGGGCAAAAGTAATGCAGAAAGCTCCTTAATGGAGTTTTTCTGCATTACTTACATTGTATCTTAAGCTACCACCAGCGAAAAAACCAAAAACAATGTTATAAATATTAAAATGTAAAATGTCTCTTGCACCGCTGATGGTGTCAGGAAAGTCTGGGAAAGACTCGATGAGCAGTTTGGTTCCCCAGACGTGTTAGAAGCGTTATTGAAAAAAATGCATTGAACATTTTCTGCAACTTATGCCGAAAGATAAAAGAAAACTGTACGAATTCATAGACTTGGTTGCAGATATTGAATCGTTAAAGGAGATGACAAGATGAAAATTCTTTTCGATTTTTCTATAGGAGTTAACCAGCTGGTTAACAAGCTTCCACATTATCTGCTGTGAGATACGAGAGTGAGAAAAATGTACCATTCCTTCTGTTTACAATCTTTGTAAACTTTCTTCGCAAACAAAGCAAAATCAGAGATAACCCAAGTTTCGCATATGAAGTATCCCTACCAAAGAAAGACCGTCCAAATCCCAGATTCGCAGATAAGAATATTGCAGTTAAGAAAACCGCAACGAAAGAGCTCAGGAGAGAGCAAAGCAGAACCCCTGACAACGACAACTCATTGGGCATTAAGTGTCCTCTGCATCATACAGACCATTCTCTAAATAAATGCAGAGCTTTCAAATCTAAATTGCTACGAGAGCGATTCCATTTCCTCCGTGAGCGCAAAATTTGTTTCAAATGTTGTGAATTATCTTCTCATTCTAAGAAAGGCTGTCCATAAACCTCCAAATGTTTTTATTGTCACAGTGAATCACATCCTATTGCTTTGCATGTTCAGTCAACATTTCAGATCCAGGACCAAGGTCAGCCACGGGGCAGTATGGCGGGGAGCCCAAGAAACAGTATGGCGGGGAGCCCAACAAACAGCATAGTGGGGAGTCCAAAACCCACTATCAAGATGTGAACAGTGCTTGCACACAGATCTGTGGGAAAAGATTCCAAGGTAAGTCTTGTGCGTAAGATTATCTTGAGCAATGTCTACTCAACCACAGAACCAGAGAGACACATTCTACTATATGCTATTATAGATTACCAAAGCAACTGATCCATAGCCAATTCCAGGATTGTCGACATGTTTGGAGTGCAAGGCAATGAAAATGAGTACATCTTATCTTCCAGCTTGGGGAAGATGATTACATCTGGTAGATAGGTGGACGGCCTTGTGCTAGAGTTAAATGACATGTCAACCAGTATAAAGCTTCCGACCGTAACAGAGTGCAGCCATATCCCTGACAATCGTAATAAGATTCCCACATCAGAAGTAGTGCAGTGCTACCCTCATCTACAAGATATTGCTTGTCAAATTCCAGAGCTAGACCAAAGGGCCCAAATCATGCTGCTAATCGGACAGGATGTCACCAAAGCCCACCATGTGAAAGATCAACATATTGGGCTCGGAAATATGCCATATGCACAGAAGCTCCTGCTGGGTTGGTCTATAATCAGGGAAAGCTGTTATGGGAAAACACATCCTCCAGAACAGTTCAACATCAATAAAACAAGCGTTTTAGAAAATGGACATGCCACACTGTTTGTCTTAGACAGAGGCCTGAGCAAAGGTCCTAGAAAGAAAGAACATTTCTTGGTCTTCATGAAAAAACTACTGGAAAAAGGGTCCCATCGGTAGTTAAAGACGAAGAATGCTGTTACCTCCCAATCTTTGGTGTCTACTATCCAAAGAAACAAGATAAGGTTAGAGTAGACTTTGATTCAGCAGCAAAGTACCATGGTGTAGCTTTAAATGTACTCGTATCCAGACCGAACCTCCGACTAACAGCCTATTATGTGTCCTGCTTCATTTTAGACGAGAAGCCATGGCCGTGATATCTGACATTGAGCAGATGTTCTACTGCTTCAAGGTGAAAAAGAAACATAGGAACTATCTACATTTCCTCTGGCACACCAATAACTACTAAGATGAATCTCTTGTGGAGTACAGATGTGCATCCGTGTGTTCGACATCACAGCTTCCCAAGCAGTGGCAACGTATGGTCTGAGGAAAGCAAAAGTTAGTCATGCTCTTCACCTGCCTCACAACAAGAGGTGTCCACATAGAGGCTCTTGAAGAGTTGAATTTCTTCCTCTTTTATCAACACCCTTAGGAGGTTTATTGCTATCAGAGGACCTGTGAAAGTCCACCTAAGGATCATTTTGGTCATATTCCAATCAGCAGTTTGCGAGATGTAGAAAATGTTCGTTAAAATATATTTTTAGCTCCTTTTACTTACTTATGCAGTGAACCAGAACAATGTACATCACATTGATAGAGGGTCACCTACACATTTGCTGAAAATCAGTAAGTGGTTAAGAAACTTGTTAAAATCTATTTTTTTAGCAATGACAAACATTATTCAAATGTTTTTACTTTCTTTAATGGGAGACACTTCTGAAACAGACTAACTGTACTCCTTCAAAAAGGACGCAGAAACAAACATGGTACAACTGGAAGAGCAGACTTAAGTTAAAAAAAACATAGTATGTTAGTTTGCCTCTTCTCTTTTTTTTTTATCTTTTCTATCTTTTTATATCCTTATTTGCTTTGTTTCTATTTCTTTTTACTACTAAACTAAAAAATTTTTAAATGACATACATGTACTTGAAAAATTCATGTCGAAGTACGGGCTTCCAGGGTTTGGCCTGGCTATGCGTCGGAATAATGTGAAGCACTCCTCAAACAGACTAACTGTACTCCTTACAGACTGTAATCTGAAACACTCCTCAAACAAACTAACTGTACTCCTTACAAACTGTAATGTGAAACACTCCTCAAACAAACTAACTGTACTCCTTACAAACTGTAATAAGAAACACTCCTCAAACAGACTAACTGTACTCCTTACAGACTAACTGTACTCCTTACAAACTGTAATGTGAAGCACTCCTCAAACAGACTAACTGTACTCCTTACAAACTGTAATGTGAAACACTCCTCAAACAAACTGTAATGTGAAACACTCCTCAAACAGACTAACTGTACTCCTTACAGACTAACTGTACTCCTTACAAACTGTAATGTGAAGCACTCCTCAAACAGACTAACTGTACTCCTTACAAACTGTAATGTGAAACACTCCTCAAACAAACTAACTGTACTCCTTACAAACTGTAATGTGAAACACTCCTCAAACAGACTAACTGTACTCCTTACAGACTAACTGTACTCCTTACAAACTGTAATGTGAAACACTCCTCAAACAGACCAACTGTACTCCCTTTCATTAATGAACATTTATGTATGAATGGATCACTTCATGAATATTTACCAAATTTTTATAAGGTAAAAAGGGAGTTGATAGGTTAGACAAACCTAACCCTGTCCTCATCAAGTATGAATATCATATGTATGTTGAAAAAAAACCCCATATTTTTGCCATTGACAAATATAAAAGTAAAGTGGATAGACATACATGTAAAACCTAATTGTAATTTCCCTTGGAATACACAATACACAAGTTAACAAAATATAAAAACTAAAATTATACTTCATGTTCAATGCGAGCACTCTTGATTTGAAGAATTAAAATTTGTACCAAGAGACTGGAAATTACTTTAATATGAATATTCATGCCAGATTCCATCCATGTTAAGATTTAATTTAATTATTGTTTTAACCCATTCCTTCATTTTAGGTTATTTTAGACCCAATCTCTTTGAATAAATCTATCGAAATGGAGCATTTACTAGAGAAAAGGAAACTTTTAAAATTGTGTAGGTTTGAAACCATCCTATGGAGCAAATGCTCTATTTATCACAATGGTTTCAAAGGGTGACTTTTACAGAGGCATCCAAAGGGGTCAATATGAGGACATGGGTCAAAAATATAAAATCACTAAATATCATCATGGCGGATGAGAATCAGATCTGCAGTTACATATAAGCAAACAGAGCAGACCCTAATCAGTTAGCTCCTCCTCTACCCTGTTTGCAAGGGCGTAAAAAGGCAGTTAACCCTTTACTCCATGAATATTCATGTAAGAAAGAATGACATAATGATTATTAAATTGATGAAAATTTAATACGGCTTATTAACATGGGAATTGTTTGCCATGGCAGAAAGTAGAATCAGACCTATATCATTCCATGAAAGCAATCTGAGCAGAGCCTGATCCGACAGCAACAAGAGCAATCTAATCTTGGTCTACTCTGGTTGCAAAGGCGATAAAATGTGTATACATGAAGTAAGGGGTTAAACAAAAATCTATCAATCTCTAAATTTTCCCATTTTTAAAACTATGTACTTCTTTCAAGTGGCTAAAAGTATGAATAATAGATAGAATGAAGTCCTTGTATTGTGAAGAATGGGTTTAATTGAACTTGCTATATACTTTTCAAGTATTATCAAGATTCAAAGTTTTGTACAAAAAGATCATTTTTCTCCTTCAGAATATATAAGATTAAAAATAAAATACTGTACACTTGTGATAAAACTGTCCGAGCTTTTTGCAAAACACATCATGCAAAACTCTTTTGTTCATTATGGTTAACCCTTCACTCCTTTTAACACAGTTATTAGTCTGCACTAATGGTTCAATGGTACTAAAAGCATCTGATAAAAACATACAAAAGATAAAGCAACTATCTTAGAGTGTTCATTAATTATATAACCAATATGAGCACAAAACATATTTACAAATTATTCTGCAATTTTATGCAGCATTTTCTTTCAACATAATATAAACCCGTAATGGAACCTTCATTACCGACTATATACAGTCATTGACTCATGTCAATCTTTGGTAGACTGAAAAAGGATTTTTTGCTCTTTATATCATTTCATGTTAAGCATACATTAAAGATTACTACAGGTTATATTTAACACAGTCTTATGCTATTAAAAGTACAACTATTCTAGACATAAAATGGTTAAAAACAAATGATGTTCCCTTTTAGTTCGAAAGGGTTCAAATCTGGCAGGTAAGTTTCTTGTCATCTAATCTGGATCCAAACTTTAAGTTTTAGCCTGTAAATGTCATATTTATATAGTTGAAGTTTTTGCCACAGTCCAGTGTAAAGTACATTTCGTTGTTTTTCTCAAAAGAAATGACAAACAGTGCCGACCCCTAATCAGAGAGTTCCTCTAGGAGTTCTCTGACATGATGCTACACTATGAGTATACTCGAGTCTCATCCCCTGATATGGTGGGGGGAAATGAACACTAAAGTTGAACACTTTCAGGTTTCTGTATCCCCCTGTATCTCCTCCTATTGACACAGTGCTGGGTTGCCGTTGATGTATACTGTGGCATCAGACTCAAACCGCACTGGGATATAACCATCGATGTTGCAGCCAGTAACACACCAGTCATCATCTACAAAAGTGCATAGAAAACACTGTGAAATGGGGCTAACATATCAACAAGTTGCACTGTGCATGGTGCTCAGTATTTGCCTGTTGCGTTAGATGAAGTTTGGTCAAATCCCATTCAATGGTTTAGTAGTGGTTCAGTAAGAGATATCCACTGAAGAAATTTTGTTCATTAAAATCCATTACTAGCTACAGTGCCCTGCTGCAATGGATCATTTATATAACTTTAACTCATTACCTTATAGACTATTTTTCGATACAACCTCTTTGAATTAATCTACTGAAAAGGAGCATTAATTAGAGAAAAGGAAAATTTTAGAATTTTATAGTTTGAAACCATTGTGATAAATAGAGCATTTGCTCCTATAGGAGCAAATGCTCTATTTATCACAATGGTTTCACAAAGTGACTTTTACAGAGTCGTCAAAAATCGTCAATATGAGGGAATGGGTTAATAGAGGGTCATCTAAAGATCATTCCTGTGAAATTGGGCAGAAATTCATTCTGACAGCAGTTTAGGAAATTTGTTCATTAAAACATATCTTTAGCTCATGTGACCTACTTATGCAGCAGACAGAAATGATTTACACAAATCTGATAGAGGGCCACCTACAGATCAATCATGTGACATTTGGTGAAAATCTAGTCTGCAATGTTGATGTTGGAGATGTTGTTTAACCCTTCCCTTATACAAACGCCTTTTAACCCTTTCCCTCATATAAACGTGTTTTCACGCATTTGCAAACAGAGTAGACCCAGATCAGACGTATAGGAGCCGTCTGATCAGGGTCTGCTCTGTTTGCTTATGGAATTTGATAGATCTGTGTCTTTAGTTTCTTAAATGGCTACAATGTTGCACCCTCTATACTTCATTACAACTATTTTATCCATGAATATTAGGTAGGTATTGAAATTTGGGCGAAATATAGAACAGGGAAAGGGTTAAAGCAGGAGGAGCTGTCATATAAGGGTCTGCTCTGTTTGTTCATAGAATTTGTTAGATCTGTTTCTTTACTTTCTAAAATGGCTACAATGTTCCACCTTCCATGTTTAATTATAGCTATTTTTCCATGAATATTCAGTAGGTATTTATATTTGGAATAAACATAGAACATGGAAAGGGTTAAATAAACTGTTAGATAAAGTTTATTTCAGCTCCTGTGACTTACTTATGAAACTAACTGGAAGCGAGAAATGGTAAAATTTAGAGAATGTTGTTCTTAGTTTTTCTTGACCCTTGAACTAAACCGTTGACATCGTGCTCGATTCATTTATTGACAGAAATCATATAACAATCCATTTCAAACTTAACTTTGGGTAGATTTAAATGACTTATCTAAGAGTAAGAATCCTTGAGTCTCGACTTCCGCTAGATTGCTCTACAGTAAAGTTACCTAATATATTATGAATGCCTACAGTCCAAAAAAAGCATACTTAAATGCCCCTCCTTTTACCGTAATGCCTGTAAAAGTACTAGAAATGAGGAAAACTGGACAAAATTGAGAACAAATCAACACTGGTTTAATTGGTAGACAAATTTACATGATAAACCCCCATTAGGCAAGTGGAAGAGTTAGACCATGTCAATTTACAATTAATTTTGGGGAATAGTAAGTTTTTTTTAAATCACAATTAGAATTAAACACGATACATAGATGTATTTGTGTCAAATATGAATTGCTTATAGAAGTTGACTTGTACATGTTTTACAGCACCAAATAATCAGATATCTGCACTTTTTGCCATCACAGCAAAAGGGAAAGAAAAATAATGTAAGCCAAGATGACATAAAATACTCTCAGCGTAATTTGCTTTCCCTAATTATTACAGATGGTATGTGAAATTTTGAGAACCGAACCATCACCGTTTAACCAAGTAACCGTTAGGAGTCTGCTGAGAAACCCCAAATTATTGACATCTCATTGAGTTGAGCATGATAAGCTCAAATGTCCACAGTTTCCTACACTTCTTATAAAACAAGATGATATGAGAAGACAACTTGTAATAGATCTCTATACCTACTATAACAAGGGTAAAACTTAATGCCCCTGTCGCCTAAAGGCGGGGCATAAAAACTACTGACACATTCTGTGCATTTAATTGTCTCATATATTGATGTACATCTCACCTATCAGCAGTTCAAGGGTGTCCAGACTGAATGCCTGCTTCACCTGCTCCAGTTTCAGCCGCCCATTGTCCAAAAGGAATTTCTTCTTGATCTCAAAACCGTCCTTACATCGAAAACACACATGTATCATGGCTGTGGAAATAACAGACAGAACATGACATTAACCCGTTACAATATAAAATAATGACATCATTATCATGAATATTTATTAGTTAAATTTTTAGAGCGGTATATGAACAAAGGACTTTTGACCATGGCAGAAACTGCAGAATCACATGTATTTAATTCCATAAGCAAACAGAGCAGACTCTGATAAGACAGCTACTGTGGGAGCAAAGGTATCAAAAGGCTTCTCTGTGGATTAAACGGTTAACTATAGAGCCCACTCAGTACAATATTAACCCATGCCCTCATAGCCTATTTTAGATCTTACCTCTTTGAATAAATCTACCTAAAAGGAACACTAGAGTAAAGAATATTTCTAGAATTGTGTAGTGCTGAAACCATTGTGATAAATAGAACATTTGCTCCATAGGAGGAAATGCTCTATTTATCAGAGGCATCAAAAAGTGACAATATAGAGGAAGAGGTCAAAGTTAATTTTTAACTGGAAACACAAGCTATTGTGTTATCTCTGTTTCTATAAAAAAAAATACAATCAAATATAAACAATATTTGTACAAGTCTCATGTATGTTAGTCCACCTATTCCATTAAAGAGACCGCCAATATAATCATGATTCTTGAACAATTTGTCTGTTGTTAAACCAGTGGTTGATTCATGTATATTTCAAGTATCATACTGACTGACTGACTGATTAGTTTAACACTGTACCTGATGAATATTCATATAAGAAATAATGACATCATGAATATTAATACGATGAACATGAGCTCAGGAATGTATGACCATAGTAGAAACTATAGAATCAGATTACATATATACGTCATCATATATAGTATTTCATAAGCAAACATGGTACTGTAATGAGACAGCTCCAACAGAAGCTTTCTGATCTGGGTCTGCCATTTTCTTTGAAAAGGTGTCTCTATCAGACAATGGATTATCCCATTCTCTCCTACTGAAGTCATGTTTTGAAACCATTGTGATAAATAGAGCATTTGCTCCATAGGAGCAAATGCTCTATTTATCACAATGGTTTCAAAATTACACATTTCTAAAATTCTCCTTTTCTATAATTAATGTTCCTTTTCGGTAGATTTATTCAAAGAGGTTGGGTCAAAAACTAGTCTAGGAGGGAATTGGTTAAATTGAAGTAATCATAAAACCTGCTGTACACCACTTACCAGGTTTGTTGATTGGCTGGTATCTCGTGGGTAGAACACAGGAAGACTCATCCACACGCCTGAAACATTCAGTCATTGATATCTCTTTAACAGAGCTCCAGATAATACAAGACGAATACTGATGCAAGGCATTGGATCGCCGCGAAATTTGTGTACAAGGAAGGTTTTTAATAAGGAACTGTTTTGTTAAGACAATTGAAATACAACATTCCATTAAAAACTTAACGAGATATGTAGCCTCTAGAGTGTAATGACGTAGTGACCTAGTTTCGAACCCGTCATGATCCATATTTGAACTTGACCAAGATTGCATGTGGACAAACATTCTGATAAAATTTCAGTAAGATCTGATAACATTTGTAGCCACTTGAGTGTGAACAAGATTTTTCTATGATTTGACCTAGTGGCCTAGTTTATGACTGCAGGCGATTCATATTCGAACTTGACCTAGATTTCATCAGGGTCAATACACAAACCAATTTACTTAAAGATCAAGTGCAAAATGTGGCCTCCAGAGTGTTTAGGATTTTGTAAGATTTGACCTAGTGACCTAGTTTTTGACCCGACATGACCAATATTCGAACTTGGCGTAGATTTCATGGAGACACATTCTGATAAAATTTCAGTAAGATCCAATAAGATTTGTAGCTTCTAGAGCATTAACAAGATTTTTCTAAGATTTGACCTAGTGACCTTGTTTTTGAGCCCAGGTGACCCATATTCGAGATTGACCTAAATTTCATGCAGGGCAAAACACAAACCAATTTACTTAGAGATCAAGTGCAAAATGTGGTATCTCAACGGACAACAGACGAGGGACATCCAACGATCCTAAAAGCTCAGCATGAGCACGTCGTGCTCTGGTGAGCTAAAAAAAATGAGGATAAATGAATATCCTACTCCCCTTCTCTAAAAAGGTGATAATAAAGAGACAAGGCTATAAAAATATAGTCATTTATTATGAAACAAATAACTATGTAAACAAGAAAAAATACTATGGCATGCTGATAAAGAACTCTGTTGCAAACTGTAACAAGTAAATACCTGGTAAAACTATTATGACATATGCATTGTTGGAAGTATCACATGAAACTTGACACAAATATCTAGGGCGGTCATTGATTGGTTCAGAGGCATATTGACGATACCAAAACGTAAGAGGATAAATATTTTATCCGTCACTACAGCCGCTAGTGACGTAATAAAGGGGTAGCGTAATAAACCTAAGTTTATATGTACAGTAGAGGTTTATTTGTAAAGTAGGTGTAGGAATTTCTTCTTACAACAGGAACTATTTTTAATTTTTCTACAAATTTGTTTTACCAAAAATAACGTATAAGTTGAAAGAAAAAACACTTAATATGGATAATTATCATTAACTATCCCAGTAAAAACCCAAACCGTCATTAAACAAAAATAGAAAGGAAAAAGAGAGAAAATTTTTTTTTCGTCAGCGGTGAGAATCGAACCAGGGCTGACTGCACGATAGGCGACCGTGGTAACCACTACGCTATCAGGCCAGACATACTTCAAGGGAAATTTAAGATGTATATAAAGTTATCATGCTACTATATTGACGACTTTTATAAATAAAAAAAATAAAACAACTTTTTTTAATAAAAATAAATAAAACAATAAAACTTCATTAAAACATTTATCACTCTCATGATAATTTAATCAATAAACTCTTACAAGGTGATGGTCATAGACCTAAATATAGCCTGTTCAGTTCCATTAACGAGTGACGTTAGCCCTATCTAAAAATAGAAACGAGACGACGGAATTCGATTTTGACCATGTAGAGCCTCCGGTAGAATAATAACCATGTCTGTTTGAATTAACATGATGTATGTATTACTTTTGTCGACATTTTTGGACAATAAACAATGGTCATTAAACAAAACTGTAATATTTCAAAATCTCTGAAGGGCATAATTTAGAACGAGAGCACCGCAAACAAGTGCACGACTACAGTTTTGACCCGGCTTCAATTCTGCGACTTTGACCCAGCTTCATTTATGTTTACAAAACTGTTTTTGGCATTTAATGTCGATACTTCGACGAAAAAAGTGTCATAATTATTGTTATTATTGTACATTTGTTTGATAAATTTCTTTTTAAACATCGTATGAAGGTTTTTACATCACATATTTCACTACATCAATAATGCAGATAGAAACTATTCTCTGCCACGCTCTCATGTGCCAATTCATTTGGTTCATCTCACCGATGTACGCAGAATAGACTATGTAAAACTTGTCGCTACCCCTCCTACATGGGTAAATACTTTTGAACATTCCATTAGTGATCGCCGCTCATGCGGCGATCAATAAGATGCATAAATTAAATTATTTTCAAGTATAACTTCTTTATTTCTTCAACAAACCCTATAATTTGACCACTCTTTAGAATTGTCTCTTCGAGACGATCCTAAAGAGTGGTCACAACATAGGGTTTGGTAGAGAAATGACGGTGTCAGTATTTGAGTACGCACAGGTAACTGTAGCACTGCTTTACTCTTTCCCTATATAAGATTTCTTCACCTCATGAATATTCAAACACAGAATCAGTCATGGAACATGGAAAAGGGAATTATTTCACTGTTGTGGAAACTGTGTGATCAGATCCATAAATTTTTCAAAAGCAAACAGAGCCGACTTGGAGCAGATAGCTCCTCTAGGAGCCATGTGATCCTGGTGTACTCTGCAAAGGCATGAAAAGGCATTTATATGAAGGAAAGGTTAATAAACTATAGCATACTAAATAGGACTTCTTTAAACCTTTACTTGGTACAAGATGCCTTTTCAATCATTTTCAAACAGAGAAGACCCTGATCAGACAGCTTATGTATGAACTGTTTGACCAGGGTCTCCTCTGATTGTACAGTTTCTGCCAAAATATTCCTTGTACTGTATGTCATCATAAAACTTCAGCAACTTAATATTCATATTGTCATTACTTCTGACATGATTATAGTAAAGGGTTAAAGCAGGCTACCACCTGTATTAGACTTCATAAGAATGACCACTACAGTAAAACCTCTCTATAACGACCACTAAAATACATCAAGTATTTTGCGCTGTGGCTGCTTAAAGCAAGGTGAAAGTAAAAACAGAACGCTCCTATGCTTTAACAAAGGTAAAATGTGTAAATTAAAACATTTTCAAGAATAACTTCTTTATTTCTCCACCAATCCCTATGTTGTGACCACTCTTTAGAACTGCCTCGAAGAGACGACTCTAAAGACTGGTCACAACATAGGGATTGATGGAGAAATGACAACTTAAGTATTTGAGTATGCACATTTATCTGTTTCTCTGTAGGAACCATTATAATAAGATAAGATTAGAGTGTCAAAAAGTCTGGATCCTGATGAGAGACTAGATTATTCTACATTTCATCAGGATCCAAACTGATTTTCTCCCATAGAATGTACATGTAATTACAATGTCTCTCAGAAGATAGTGATATATCCCTGCAATAACAACTGTACTTCAAAAAACTTTTTGAAAAAAACTAGCAGTATATCTTTAAATTTGGGCAGATTTATATGACTAGACTATTCTAAGAAAGTAAGAATTGTGTTTTCTGTTTGAGTCTCGACTTCCACTAGACTGCTCATTTATAAGGGTACATGGACACAAGAATTTTTGACCATAGCAGAAACTGGCATCTCATTAGCATACAACTGTACCACTCAAATAATGGATTTTGATAAAACATAGAGAAAATCCACTTCGATAATTTGTAGCTGACAATTTTTTACACAGTGCACAAAGAGTTAACACTTTAACGCTTTAGTCCATGAAATGATGATCTCCTAAAAATCAATTAGGTTATTATTTTTTAAAATGGCACATTAACACAAGAAATTTGTACTGAAGTAGAAACGGTAGAAAAAGATCTTTATCACTTCATGAGCAAATAGAGCACTACCTAATCAGACGGCTCCTGTAGGAGCCATCTCATCTGGGTCTACTCTGTTTGCAAAGGTGTAGCGAGGCAAATTTATTGACTAAAGGCTTAAATGCCAGAAATGTGTGTACGGTGTAGACCAAAATCAAAGGGCTCCTATAGGAGCCCACTCATAATAGCCTACACTATAAATAGTGTAGACCAAGACCAAAGGGCTCCTATAGGAGCCCACTCATAATTGTCTACACTACAAACAGTGTAGACCAAGATCAAAGGGCTCCTATAGGAGCCAACTCATCATAGTCTACACTATAAACAGTGTAGACCAAGATCAAAGGGCTCCTATAGGAACCAACTCATCATAGTCTACACTATAAACAGTGTAGACCAAGATCAAAGGGCTCCTATAGGAGCCAACTCATAATTGTCTACACTACAAACAGTGTAGACCAAGATCAAAGGGCTCCTATAGGAGCCAACTCATCATAGTCTACACTATAAACAGTGTAGACCAAGATCAAAGGGCTCCTATAGGAGCCAACTCATAATTGTCTACACTACAAACAGTGTAGACCAAGATCAAAGGGCTCCTATAGGAGCCAACTCATAATTGTCGACACAATAAACAGTGTAGACCAAGATCAAAGGGCTCCTATAGGAGCCAACTTATAAAAGTCTACACTATAAACAGTGTAGACCAAGATCAAAGGGCAGTGCAGACCAAGATCAAAGGGCTCCTATAGGAGCCCACTCATAAAAGTCTACACTAGTCTACACTATTTGTCATTCAAAATCCTCTTGCAATATCATACTAAATGTACTCTAGCCGTAACCCTTTCCCTCATATTGACGCCTCTGTCAAAGTTACCTTATGAAACCATTGTGATAAATAGAGCATGTAGCAAATGCTCTATTTATCACAATGGTTTCAAAACTACACAAATCTAAAGTTTTCCTTTTCTCTAGTAAATGTTCCTTTTCGGTAGATTTACTCAAAGAGGTTGGGTCTAAAAATAGCCTATGAGGTAATGGGTTAAACAAAGATGAACCATTCCACTTTTAAATTTCAGTATTCTGAGAGTTAATTGTAAGAAAGTGTCTGCTGTACCTGCTCAGGTTATTCATCTGCTCTTGCAGCTGTGAAATCTTCTCATTCTGAAAACATCAAACAATAAATGCATTTACAGAGTTACAGATAAAGATGCGTACTCAAATTCTAAAATCATCATTTCTCCACCAAACCCTATACAGTAACCACTCTTTAGAATTGTCTCTTTGAGACGATTCTAAAGAGTGGTCATAGTATAGGGTTTGGTGGAGAAATAAAGAAGTTATACCTGAAAATTATTTAATTTATGCATCTGTATGTAGAAGTAGAAAATTGTGTCTGTAAGACACAGCAATGCCCCCGTGGTTGTGCTTGACAATGAAAAAAACTGACAACCAACTGCACATACAAGCATGACACACAGACAGACACACAGATGGATGGACAGGTGCAAAACAGTTTTGCACCTGTCCGTCCGTCTTTCTGTCCATTAAATATAATGCCCCCAACTATCCTCAACGGGGGCATAATAAAAGCAGACATCAGTGTTGATGATGCAAAATTAAGCACTAAATTCTATTCCCAAAACACATAAGCATGCTAAAATATTACCATTACCACTTAAAATCTCATTATAAAATATAAGACTTTATATTGATCTATATATCTTTAATAAAATATTTAATCTAAGTATGGGCCAAATATTCAAGGGCAGCAATATCTGGGGTTAGTCAGCTGCAAGATTCCCATCAGATTTTCCTGCATTTGAATTCAAGACTGGACAAAAACTAGACTACTGTTGAGGAAGGGCCTGCATAGGAGGTATCGCATACGCCGTAACGCCTGCATAGGAGGTATCGCATACGCCTGCATAGGAGGTATCGCATACGCCGGCATATTGTAAGCCTGATTTTCCTATTGCAGAACTGCAGCAGCATAAGTATGCATGTAATTATATACTGGAAGGTGAATAACGGAATTATTGGCCATGGCAGAAATTGTAGAGTCAGATCTATATAATTCCATATGCAAACAGAGCAGACTCTAATAACACAGCTCTGTAGGAGCTATCTTATGTGGATCTCCTGTGTTTCTACTGTGTAAATATCAGATAAAGGGTTAGCAAGGCATTCAACCTACCTGGGCCTGCAGTATTCTGTCGATGTCTTCAAGGGATTCGAGGGACACACTGTGTTTATTTGCAGCTGGTCTAACTCCCAGCTTTGTTTTTATCACATCCTCCATAACTTGGCCATTCTCTGTATCCTCATTACACAGTTTATCCAAGTCACCCGACTTAAAGTTCCTTTTCTCATTAGCAAAGTCTGTTTTCACAACCTTCAGTTCTCCATTTAAATTCTCTGTCACTCCTACTTCCTGGATCTTTCTAACAGAAGAAAAACTACTCTGTGATGGTAGCTTGATAGTCTGAGGGGTTATTTCTTCCTCTGTGATTGGAACCTTACTATTCCTTAAACCTCCTTTTTCAGAGTTTTGATTTATATCAACTTCTTTCAAAACCGTCTTGGAAATATTTTCCTGATCTTCCTTTTTTTCTTTTGAAACATGCACATCCCCATTAGGCAAAGGAATGATCCTGTCTACCTGCAGAGACTGGACACTACAGTCTACCTGAAGAGACTGGACACTACAGTCACTGGCCTGGGAATCCTGCTTTCTTAACACCATATCACGAGGGGAGGTTTCCGATGAATCCGACAAATACTCCATGGCCATTTTCTTTGGCTGGTCAGTCTGACCGACACTTGAGTTTGACAATTTATGAGACAAATCCTGTTTGCCTCGCAGTGATTTTTTCTTTCTGACTGGTCTCTTTGGCGGTTCGGGTACACTGGGTGGTTTATTCTCTACCCGAGCAGCCAATCTACTCTCAGCCATCACAGTATTTTCTTTACTGCTTATATCATTTATCCCATTTACAGACATTGTAGAATGCAGGTTTGTATCAAAGTTTATCACATTGTATGTCAGTTTCTCATACTCGCTGTCATTAATGTTCCCATTTGTAGCCACTGAAATGGGGATGGAAGGTGCACTTGTAGTATGGGTCAAAGGTGCCTTTCCATGTCGACCTATTTAGGAAAGATAACAAGTAGTTAACAGAGAAGCTAAAATAAACAAAACATTCAAACAGTCTATTCTTTAACCCTTTCCCTGTTCTATGTTTATTTAAAATTTCGATACCTAATGAATATTCATGGACAAATACCGGTAGTTATAACGAAATATGGAAGGTGGAACATTGTAGCCATTTAAAACGTAAAGAAACAGATCTTTCTAATTCAATAAGCAAAGATAGCAGACCCTGATCAGACGGATCTTATAGGAGCAGTCTGATCTTGACCTGGGTCTACTCTGTTTGCAAATGTGTGAAACATGTTTACATGAAGGAAAGGATTGACCCTATGAGTAATGGAAATGAGTTAAGTTGAACTAGCAAGCAGTAAAGACCCAGATTTGAAGACAACTTCAGGAGCCATCTAATTTGGGGGGGGGGGGGGGCTTAATAAAATGGAATTTCTATTTGCTTGGCTGGGGTAAAAACTGATTAAAATCTTGTTGGTAGTAATTTTTTCCTGGAATAGCCCTTAGGACAAATCATGGCCATAATACCAACAATCAGAATTGTAGTGGATGACCATTTCTCACAGACAACAACTGCTTAGTGTGAAAAGACTTACCTTGTTTGACACTGAAGAACTTGAGTACAGATTTCATGGCTATCACGTTTGATGAGGAGGGAAAGGTTGTGTCTGACACTGCTGTTTTCCCTACCAGGACTAAAACTCCCTCACAACCAAGTCTAGCAGCCTGCGGCAAACACGCTATACCCTTAGGCCTTTCATCCTTGTTTAATATCTGCAATCAAAGTCTTCTGCTTCTAAGTTTTTCTCTTATACAAGATTGAATCTAATCCTTTTCTCCATAAATACGACTTTCTGTCTTTGCAAACAGAGTAGACCCAGATCAAATGGCTCCTGTATGAGCTGTTTGATCAGGGTCTGCTCTATTTGCTTATGATATAATATAGATATGATCCTACAGTTTCTGCTACAGTCAAAACAAATTCCATGAGCTATTATTTCAATAAATCTAATTAATATTCATGATGTCATTATTTCCTACATGAATATTTATGGAGGAAAGGGTTAAAGATGTACTCTAATGACATTTTCGAAATTTTTGCAAAGCAAAAGACTTTAAAATCTGAATAAATGTGACTTGAAACTAATTTAGAGCTAACGAACATGGTAAGAGAAGAGTTGTTTGTATTGAAACAAAAAATTCACCGGAGTCTATTGTAATTATCAGTAGCGGACATACTCATTTTAATGTACATGTAGACATTTTGGGACCAGTCATTCGAGATAGGCTCTCAGAATGTATATAAACAAAGCAGGGAAATGTTCAGAGCCAAAAATCAGATTATTAAATTCGACTGATCTTTTGCGTCAGTGATTGTTGCAAACACATTTTTAATATCCTAAGTATTGTTAAGAAATCGATTCGGAATCTAACATGTTCATTGATTTCCAGTTTTCTGTCTCATAAAAAGTTGGCAGTTTTCTAAGAATTTTGCAGTATTCAGATATCTGTAATATTTAGCTGAATGCATATATACGGTTTACACATTTTCACATGATATTTTCACATTATGACATTAATGCTTATGGCCGATAAGCATTATATTCATGATGTGAAAATGTGTACAGTTTTTAGTGCTAACTGATTTTTCATTTATATGAAAAATGAGCAGAATGCAGCTTTAATTCAGCCAGGAATCATTTGAACATAAACTAAATCAAAATTATCTGTACCAAAACAACAAACATCAAATGAAACAGAGCTGCCAATCATTTATTTCTAATTTTGGATCCAGAAAAGATGCCAAGTACCTGGACATATCAGCATCCACACATTTGATTCATACTGATTGAAAAACAAGCGGTCCATGATGGCCAAGTATCGCTAACCTAGTTAGCCCATTCATTGTTCTACCCCCCACCCCCCACCCCACCCGCTTGCCCAACCAACCACTGATTCCAGTATACCCCCTCAAACAAGTTTGCTGAGGTATAAATATCACCCACTTTGCATGGGAATGGGCATTTTAATGGACCCGTGTAAATGCCAGGATAAAGCCTGGTTACTGGTAGCAAAAAGTGTCTGATTTTCACTTACAATTTCCTCTGTTTTGCTGTTTGTATCAGTATGTAGATGATACACCTGTAGTAGACTCTGAGTATTACTGCCCACAACTGCAAACTGCTGATCTGGCTGAAAAACAAATCAAAGCAACATGAACACCTTCCCTCATGAACACAGAGGTCCGGAGAAGATGCGTAAATTAAAACGTCTTCATTAATAACTCTGTATTTCTTCACCAAACCCTATGTTGTGACCACTCTTTAGAATCATCTCTTTGAGACGATTCTAAATAGTGGTCACAACATAAGGTTTGGTGGAGAAATGATGATTTAGGTAATTTTTAGGCATTTTAAAATGGGTTGCAAGTAGAGACTATAATTTTAAGATTGGAATTAAGACTTCTTTTTAATAGTCAATACAGGTTTTACTCAGAATTCAGGTAATTTACCACAGCTCTATTTTGTGGGTTACTATACAGTAGAACCCCTCTAAACCGGAATTCTAGAAGAGAAGAATTTAATTACTTTGAAGCAGGTGGCTGCTTAATGTAGCATGAAAGTCATGCAGAAAGCTCCTAAAGGGACTTTCTGCATGACTTTTACCTTGCATTAAGCTGCCACCTGTCTCCAAGACTGATATTTATACTAAATTTAATGTCTGGTTTAGAGGGGTTTTACTGTATTTATCAACACTATCTCATCAATACAGCAGTGTCGAGGGAGGAGAAGGGGTTACTCTAATCCTATCATCCTATTCACCCTAAATATTTGGAATCCAATCTACTAACTCAATCAGTTTGTAAAGCTGAACAAATTGGCACCATTATAATAACTTCAAATTTTACTCACTGACATAGAAGCAAATACTGAAGACCCTGATCAAAATCCTCCTTCAGGTGTAGTTTGATCTGGGTCTGCATTTTAACCCATTCTCTCATAGGCTATTTTTAGATCCAACTTCCTTGAATGAATCTACCAAAAAGGAGCATTAACTAGAGAAAAGGAAAATCTTAGAATTTTGTAGTTTTGAAAACATTGTGATAAATAGAGCATTTGCTCCATAGGAGCAAATGCTCTATTTATCACAATGGTTTCAAAAAGTGACTTTTACAGAGGCGTCAAAAGGCGTCAGTAGGAGGGAATGGGTTAGGTATAAATCTATCTGTCCAAATACTCAGGGTAACTATGGTAGTCAGACATGAACTAAGAAAATCACCCTACCTCATACAGGAGTATATCTGGGGTGAGCAGTCCTTTCACTTGACAAGAAAATATTACACACGGATCTTTTTCTTTGTGTAAGTCTACACTGTATAGTTTACAGCAGTCTTCAATGGCAGCCTGAAATTGAAATGAAGTGCATTGTAAACACAAGGGTAGTTCCAAATGATGAAATCCCCCTCCCCTAGACAGTAAGGATGTAATAAACATTTCCCCAGAAAACAAAGAGGACACTGAACAGATACATTCCAACTTCATTATTTCAAACTTGGTTAATATGTCTAATTTTTGGCTCTGAACATTTCCCTGCTTTGTTTATATACATTCTGAGAGCTTATCTCGAATGACTGGTCCCAAACTTTTTTTTATTTCTAAATTTTTTTTGTTCCGTCGAATTCCTCCATTTTTACAAGTCTTTTCTTGACTTGGGTAGAATAAGTCTATTAATTCAAAATCAAAGGTGTACCTGTTGATGCTTTTCACAGGTTTCGTCATTGTTTGTCAATAAAGTCACCAGAAATCAGATATTATTAGTTACATAGTCATGTAGTGACCGGGTAGCAGCAGGTACGGGATGATACCTGGTTAGTAAATGTCATACTCGGCAAGGCCACGCCGAGCTGGGTATGATATTTACTAACCAGGTATCATCCCGTACCCGGTCACTACTTGACTATGTAACGAATTTACCCCACTGATGACCAGTCTATATTCTATCAGTGCTCCAGATATGGAGAGTTAAGTTGATTGTCCTGATTGGCAGTAAACATGACGTCATTGGCAGTAAAAATGATGTTATTGGTGGTAAACATGACGTCACACATTGATGTTCAGATAATGATGACGTCATGTTGTTGAGCTCTGCGCTGACAGGGGAAGTAACCTAGTTATATTTACTCAAACTTTCATAGTAAAACTCCAAATATTTTCTGAGAGACTGCTCTGGACAGACAAAAATGTTATATTTTCGCAAACTAAGGGCCATAACTCTAGTGTCCCAAGGTCAATATAAATGATAATTGCAGAGCCATATGTCTTTTAGTTTATGCTACAAAACATTGTCACAAAGTTTCATACAAATATTCCAATCAGTTTCTGAGAAATGGCTCCGGCCAAACAAAACAGTTACATTTTTTGGCCATGATTCTAATGTTCCAGGGTCAATATATGAATGATACTTGTAGAGCCTCATTTCCTTTTGCTACTTAACATTTACACAAAGTTTCATAGAAAAACTCCATACAGTTTCTGAGAAATTGCTGAGAAATTGCTCCAGAAATGCAAAGATGTTACATTTTTGGCAAACAAAGGGCCATAACTCTGGTGTTCCAAGGTCAATGTGAGTGATACTTGCAGGCCACATTCAGTTACTGTACTAAACATTTACACAGTGTTTCAATGAAAAACTCCGGGACAGACGAACGGACGGACTGACGGACAACACCAAAACTATATCCCTAAACCTTTGGCGGGGAAAATAAATGTATTTTGCTCCTGCTTTCAATGCCTATTGTACATGTAGTTGGTCTCAGGGTGATTGTTACGATAAGGTATTTCGTATGGTAACCTATATACATGTCTTCAACTTGAAAAATCTACGTTTGAACTGGCTTTACAGCAATTTCAATGGTGAAATACGTTGATATGGTCTTCTAAATCGAACCTCGTGTATCTCAAAGTATGAATCGCTCTAACTTTGAGATAAAGAAGATTTGTCTTGATAACAGATGTCAACTGCTCGCCTGAGATGCCTATACATTGTCCATCTTGAAAATCTTGAAAATTTCTGTCTTGTTTCAAGATCACTAGGAGTCTCTGACTCTAAACATAATGTCTAGCTAAAAATAACTGTCAATATGAAATTTGAAGAAAAAAAACTGTGTCACAAACCTCAGGGTTTCTTGGAATGTTTAGCAGTGTTTGAGTGGCAGAAACCTCACTACCCCTGGGTCTGATAATGTCACTGTCCCCTTTATCTGACAACGGCTGGCTGGCAGTCTCATTCAGCAGGTCTGGCAGTATAAATGTATCCTGATGCTTACAAAGGGACTCCAAAGGAAGTTCCGCAACCAGCAAGAATCTGTCATCCGAAACTGGAGCTATGGATGAAATCCGCCCTGTCAGCCTGCCATGAAAAAGCCAATTATTTGAAATGTGACAAACACAATAAAAATGTTGTACATTAAACATAAATCTTAACCATAAACCAGATGCAACATTTCTGCCCATTTTTCAATTAAAATTGATTTTTAAATAACATACAGTAAAACCTCTCTATAATGGCTACTAAATTGTGTTAATCCTATAGGAGCGTTCTGTTTTACTTTTACCTTGCTTTAAGCAGCCACCTGCCTTTAACACAAAATACTTGATGTAATTTAGTGGCTGTTATAGAGAGGTTTTACTGTAATTCAAAATTTGCTGAAAATGTGTATACTTATACACAACTTAAAGTTATATTTACTGGCTTGAATATTGAGAATGAGAAATAATTTGATCAGTTGAAAAATGCAGAGAAATTTAAATTCAACAAAACTGTTGCATCAAAATTAGTAGAAAAACTCCCACACTCTGTTCAATCAGTTTGTTGTGATTTTGTTTACAGCTTTTATAAGTCTAAAGGGGTCAAACTAAAGAGTTACTCATTTTCACTTGTAACAAGAGGCAAGGTTTTCCAATATAGTAACAATCTAGATTCAGCTCCATCTATAGCTCATCCAATCTCCCACTTAATTATTAATTTATTAATTATAATCATTATTAATTTGTCAATCATACAGGGTGCTGTACCTGATGACCTCAAGACAACTCGTGTTCTTACTAAGTAAAAATCACACTCGAAACCTTTTTTAACATGTATTGTACCGTAAGTCTTAAAATCTTGGCACATTTATTAGCGTTTTTACCTATTTGTCTTCCAGTATCTCAACTATGATTCACATAAAAACATCTATATCCATCAGACATATCCACATATATCCATCTTCAAATGTCAATTAAATAAAACATTATTAATCCAATTACAAATCAGATTCATTAACAATTTATTTGTATACGCACATATACATCAAAGCTTTTCCAAGCTTAATTCTGTCACTTTCACTGTATAAAACTGCAGTAAACGGCACATTGGTAATTTCCTTGTTTACTGGTATGCTAATTGACAAATTTATGATTTGAATTTGACTGTGACCTTAGGGGGTTATATGTCAAAGATTTGGCTGATACCACAGTCCAGAGTTCACATTAGGTTATCTAGAAAATCTAAACCCATGCCAGACTGCACTTGTATGTCTAACAAACAAAATATTCCGACTTTTGATAAAAGTGATTTTACCCTTTGCAAGTAAACATTTGGTCATGGCATTTACAAGAGACATAACCCATCACTTGAAAGAGATGCCTTTATACACCTTTGTAAACAGAGTAGACTCTTTCTGTGAAAGTTGTCATATTCTTAAATTCTAAAAGTCCATTTTCTTAAATTTCTTTTCAAAATCATCATATGAGTGTCAAGGACCTTGGTTCTTTCAAACTACAGGCTACAGACAAGGTTATAATGAATTCACACACAGTGTGCAAAGATTTTAGTTGAGAACTCTAATTTTGTCAAATTATTTAACAAGTTAAGTGTTTGTGTTCCCATTTGACCTCAGCTGAACTTTGACCTTTTCCTGACATGACTGGAATACAAGTTTGATTTCAACTACATAGTTTAAGATTCAAAACTCATGAATGCAATGAATTCAACCAGAATGAAAGAACCTTTAGAATGAAGCCAATATGTTTGAGAATACTCTGGAGTTTTGAAGCAAAGATTCTAATGGTGAAATCAGGCCCTGATTTTCAATCTCTGACGGAAGTGAGAATAAAATGTTTAAATGAAATATTTTTTTTAAGAATAGATCGTTTATTTCTCCAGCAAACCCTATGTTGTGAACACTATTTAGAATCATCTCCTAAAAATGATGATAGTTGAGATACACACTATTGCAATGTCTGCGCTGATGCAAACTTTATTTCTCAGTATTTGAGACACACCCTATATCTATGTCTCTGTATTTGAGACACACCCTATATCTATGTCTCTGTATTTGAGACACACGCTATATCTATGACTGTATTTGAGAAACACCCTATATCTATGTCTCTGTATTTGAGACACACCCTATATCTATGTCTCTGTATTTGAGACACACCATATATCTATGTCTCTGTATTTGAGACACACGCTATATCTATGTCTCTACATTAGAGACACACGCTATATCTATGTCTCTGTATTTGAGACACACCATATATCTATGTCTCTGTATTTGAGACACACGCTATATCTATGTCTCTGTATTTGAGACACACGCTGTATCTATGTCTCTGTATTTGAGACACACCATATATCTATGTCTCTGTATTTGAGACACACGCTATATCTATGTCTCTGTATTTGAGACACACGCTATATCTATGTCTCTACATTTGAGACACACGCTATATCTATGTCTCTGTATTTGAGACACACACTGTATCTATGTCTCTGTATTTGAGACACACACTGTATCTATGTCTCTGTATTTGAGACACACACTATATCTATGTCTCTGTATTTGAGACACACCATATATCTATGTCTCTGTATTTGAGACACACGCTATATCTATGTCTCTGTATTTGAGACACACGCTATATCTATGTCTCTGTATTTGAGACACACACTGTATCTATGACTGTATTTGAGACACACCCTATATCTATGTCTCTGTATTTGAGACACACAATATATCTATGTCTCTGTATTTGAGACACACGCTATATCTATGTCTCTGTATTTGAGACACACGCTATATCTATGTCTCTACATTTGAGACACACACTGTATCTATGACTGTATTTGAGACACACACTATATCTATGTCTCTGTGTTTTAGACACACACTATATCTATGTCTCTGTATTTGAGATACACCTTGTATCTATGTCTCTGTATTTGAGATACACCCTATATATATGACTGTATTTGAGATACACACTATATCTATGACTGTATTTGAGATACACCCTATATCTATGTCTCTGTATTCGAGACACACACTATATCTATGTCTCTGTATTTGAGATACACACTATATCTATGTCTCTGTATTTGAGATACACACTATATCTATGTCTCTGTATTTGAGATACACACTATATTTATGTCTGTATTTGAGACACACACTATATCTATGTCTCTGTATTTGAGATACATACTATATCTATGTCTCTGTATTTGAGACACACACTATATCTATGTCTCTGTATTTGAGACACACCCTATATCTATGTCTCTGTATTTGAGAAACACCCTATATCTATGACTGTATTTGAGATACACACTATATCTATGTCTCTGTATTTGAGATACACACTATATCTATCTCTCTGTATTTGAGACACACACTATATCTATGTCTCTGTATTTGAGATACACCCTATATCTATGTCTCTGTATTTGAGACACACCCTATATCTATGTCTCTGTATTTGAGATACACCCTATATATACTGCTCTGTATTTGAGATACACCCTATATCTATGACTGTATTTGAGATACACACTATATCTATGTCTCTGTATTTGAGATACACACTATATCTATGTCTCTGTATTTGAGACACACACTATATCTATGTCTCTGTATTTGAGATACACCCTATATCTATGTCTCTGTATTTGAGACACACCCTATATCTATGTCTCTGTATTTGAGATACACCCTATATATACTGCTCTGTATTTGAGATACACCCTATATCTATGACTGTATTTGAGATACACACTATATCTATGTCTCTGTATTTGAGATACACCCTATATCTATGACTGTATTTGAGATACACCCTATATATATATGACTCTGTATTTGAGACACACCCTATATCTATGACTGTATTTGAGATACACACTATATCTATGTCTCTGTATTTGAGATACACCCTATATCTATGACTGTATTTGAGATACACCCTATATATATATGACTCTGTATTTGAGACACACCCTATATCTATGACTCTGTATTTGAGATACACCCTATATATATATGATTCTGTATTTGAGATACACCCTATATATATGGCTCTGTATTTGCTCAAAGTAATGCAAAAGATGCATAAGTATACAGGACAAACAAACACACAATGATCATTACCCTGGAATTGTCCACTGGATAGAAGTATACTGTGTCACCGACTGGTCAATATCCGACCAGTTATAAACCTGCAATGACAAATTAACAGAGTGAATAAAAGTGAGTATCAACAATGTGCAGAGGTCCAGATAAGATGAGAAAGTTAAATTATTTTCAAAAAAAACTTCCTTATTTCTCCACCAAACTATGTTGTGACCACTCTTTAGAATTGTCTCCTGAGGTCTAGACCAGATAAGATGCGTAAATTCAAACATTTTCAAGAATAGCTCAGTTATTGCTAAAAAAAATCGTATACTGTTACCACTCTTTAGAATCGTCTCTTTGAGAGGGTTTGGTGGAGAAATGATGATTTTACTATTTGGGTATGTACCTTTATTTGTAGCTCTGAGTCTCGAAGAGACAATTCTAAAGAGTGGTCACAACATAGGGTTTGGTAGGTAACCATAAAATCTACAGTTTAACCCATAATAGACAAATCAACAGGGACTCAATTTTGTTTTCCAAATAATGCATGACTTTCAGTTTGGATGGATAATCCTATCCAGTGTTTTTAAATACAATTTACATGTATTATACAAACAGTGTCTTCAATTTTATTCAGCAAGAATTCAGAATCACTCATAAATTATACCTTTCTTGCCAGAATATGCAGATAACCAAATACAATACTTTTTCTGTGTGAAACTTAAGATCTAATTATAATATGATTGGAAGGATTTCTTTTTCTAAATTATGCAGCTGCAGCATCATTAAAGTTTGAACAGAGTGGACTGGCCCATCAGTGTCTAACTACACAGTCATCTCAGTATCAAACGCTAAACTTGCTAGAGGATTCTGAATGATAAACATTGCACACCCTGATCATAGGGCTCCACTAAGAATCCTCTGATCTGGGTCTAAAGTGGACTTTAACAAAAACCTTAACCAAAACATTAAGATAACAAGAGCCCCGTGTGTCGGATCATTATACACCCGAAGTCTGTGCTGTCGTAACATGCACTATATTAATTTGAGTTGAAAGTCATGGTGACCTTGACCTTTGATCAACTGACCTCAAAATCAATAGGGGTCATCTACTAGCCATGACCAACCTTCCTACTAAGTATGAAGACAGCTCACCTACTACTTATCAAATTATTGAGCAGACAAGATTTTTGAGATGAAGGTCACGGTGACCTTGACCGTAGACCCGCTGACCTCAAAATCAATAGGGGTCATCTACTAGCCATGACCAACCTTCCTACTAAGTATAAAGACAGCACACCCAATAGTTGTCAAGTTATTGAACAGACAAGATTTTTTAGTTGAAGGTCACAGTGACCTTGACCTTTGACCCGCTGACCTCAAAATCAATAGGGGTCATCTACTAGCCATGACCAAACTTCCTACTAAGTATGAAGACAGCACACCTAATATATATATATCGAGTTATTGAGTGGACAAGATTTTTGAGTTGAAGGTCACGATGACCTTGACCTTGGACCGACTGACCTCAAAATCGATAGAGGCCATCTATTAGCCATGACCAACCTTCCAAGTTACCTTTGGGAGTATGAAAAAGGGCCATTATTCTGTCAAAATAATTGACAGAGTTATGTACTCTTGCCTACAGATGATGCTTGTGATGATAGGCAAGTGTTTAAAAGTTCAAAGCTTTATCTCAAAGGGTTATGTTATAAGTGGACTTAACCAGGTTGTGCAATGGACAGGCAGACAGACAGACCAACCAACACACTGACTCCTATATACCCCCTTTCAAACTTCATTCTATCAAATCTAACATATCTATCAAATTCCATTAACAAACAGAGCAGACTCTGATCAGATGGCTCCTATAGGAGCCGTCTGATCTGGGTCTACTCTGTTTGCAAATGCGTGAAATTTTTTATATGAAGCAACGTCTTAAGCATGGATAGAGCTAGAGTTTACAATATTTCTCATTCATTAGCAAGTACCTTGTTGTGTGTACTGATGCTGAAAATAGCAGAGACACCTAAGTCTTCCTGTAAATTGACTCATATGGGTCAGTGATTAAAAATACAACAAGCTGTTCTGCACAGACGGGAGAGGAACATGATAATAAATGAAACTAGAACTATATCACAACAAGGTGATGAATATCCCTGCATGGCAGTCTGGATTGCAAAGGCTGACAAGAATAATGTTCGAAGGGAGATAACTCTGCAATGCCTGGTGCTAAACATATGAAAATTGCATTATGCACATCTACTATTTGTGGTTATTATATATGTCATATATAAATTCAATAACTTTCAAATTGAAGGAGAAATTTGTGACACCAACTACCCATGTTTAAACTGCCCAACCAATCGACTGGCAACCACGGCGATTCCAGCACACACCCTCAAATTTTGTTTACCGGGTTATAACTATTCTATTACCATAAGTGTCCTGTCTACACAGATGACCAGCTTGGAGCCATCAGCAAGCCAGCAGCCACATCGGATCTTGTCCCTGCAACAGCAACAGCAAACATACCAAAATCATTGTCTACACATTGACTCTTCAGCATCTCAAGTAATCTTTAATTCTAAGCAGAAAAAAACTGTCATCCGTTTTCATTCCTAAAGTGGACTTTTCTGCATTTCCATTGAATTCTTTTCATGCCAGCAGCAAAGCTGTGGTAGTTAAGATCCAGATGAGACATCTTGTAATTTGGCGACTAATCAGGATCCAAACTGTCTGACACTGTTTCTTATACTCTAACTAATCAGGATCCAAACTGTCTGACACTGTTTTTTATACTGTCAGACACTGTTTCTTATACTCTAACTAATCAGGATCCAAAATGTCTGACACTTTTTCTTATACTCCAACTCCATTTTTGAAGAGAAATGAAGAAAAAATAATCCTTCAAAATTGCAGCAGATAACAACTTTAGCATACAAAAAGTACTCTATAGCATGCAAAGAGTGTACATGTACAGTAAAACCCCTCTAAACCGGAATTCTAGTAGAGAAGAATTTAGATACTTTCAGGCAGGTGGCTGCTTAATACAGGGTGAAAGTCATGCAGAAAGCTCCAAGAGGAGCTTTCTGCATGACTTTCACCCTGTATTAAGCTACCACCTGTCTCCAATACCGATATTTATACTAGAATTAATGTCCGGTTTAGAGGGGTTTTACTGTAATCATAATCAGCTATAAACAACTATGGAGTCTTACCAAATCTTCACTTCTAGCATCATTCAAAATATTGACTTGATCTTGTACACTGACTTTTAGCACATAAACACAAACTTCAAATTTGTTAAAAGGAAAACAAAACATTCAAGAATCTAATGCAAAACTATTGTAGATACATTGTAATGGCAAATTTGTAATAAACTTTGAAAATAACATGTTTAACTAGGCATCTCATCAAGATCTGTTTATTTTTCCATAGAAATTAAATATTTAGTTTCAGAACTGAAAATGGCAATGTAATTGCAAATTACATTTTAAAGAACGAATTACAATAATTTTGCGCTGAGCCCCAAATTGGTGTTAACAGACAGTAATATTCATGTCTCAAAGCTCATTGTTTCTGTGCATGCATACAGAGCTCCAGATAAGATGCGTGAATTAAAATTTTATCAAGAATAACTCCTTTATTTCTCCACCAAACCCTATACTGTGACCACTCTTTAGAGTCATCTCGTAGAGACGATTCTAAAGAGTGGTCATAGTACTGGGTTCGGTAGAGAAATGATAGTTTTAGTGTTTTGGGTGGCATCCTTATCTGTAGCTCTGTACATAGTAATTGTCTGTAACATCATTGTCTGCTGCAATTCAGAAAGTCTTTTTTGTCTTCCATCTCCCGTCAACACACAGCCTGATTGTCAAACAGTTTAGATCCTGATAAGACATCAAGTTACTTGTCTCATCTGGATCCAAACTGTTAGCATAAGTAATCTGGAATTGCCACAAAAGGTTACTATTTCAATTGAGGGCCAAACTCTTCTTTATAAATAATAATCCGATAAATCTTACAGGTTTTAAAATTTCAAACCCGTACTATATTAGATGGTGTATACTGACAAACATTAAAACTAATAGACATGATATGTATTCATTCTAAAGTGGAAGGGAATGAATTATTGCACCGGTAAGACAGTTTACTTGACAGCAGCAGCTGATTTGTCACATTCCTTAACCCTTTTCTCCATAAATACGCCTTTCTACGCCTCTGTAAAAGATACTTTTTGAAACCATTGTGATAAATAGAGCATTTGCTCCTTAGGAGCAAATGCTCTATTTATCACAATGGTTTTAGAACTACAAAATTCTAAAAGTTTTCTTTTCTCTAGTTCATACTCCTTTTCTGTAGATTTATTCAAAGAGGTTGGATCTAAAAATAGCCTATGAGGGTTAAAGTATTAACCATGTAACTGTTACAGACAGCTCTAGATGCCTTTGCACATCATCTCATCTACATACAAACTATGTGTATTTGAAACAGGAAATGTAAGTCAAACGCTGATGAATCCCCCCAACCCTCGCCTGCTTATTCATGTATTGTGAAAAACCTTGAATAGGGGGCAATAACTCCAGTAATGGTGGAAGGATCATAACAAAATTGCACGAGCACAGGTTTCCATAAAGTAAGGATAAAAATAAATATTCAACAAATTTGGTGCAAAACTCTGAATATAATTACATGTACAATCAAA
Source organism: Azorinus chamasolen (assembly GCA_963576725.1). Classification (NCBI taxonomy): domain Eukaryota; kingdom Metazoa; phylum Mollusca; class Bivalvia; order Cardiida; family Solecurtidae; genus Azorinus; species Azorinus chamasolen. The sequence continues at coordinate 98,667,674 of OY755237.1, forward strand.
TGGACAGATAGACAATCTGGACCCAGTTTAACCCCACCCCCACCCCCAACAATACACAGCTTTGTGGGAGTTGTTGGAGAGATGGGTGGGGGGGGGGGGGGGTTATAAACAGTTAAAAACAATGGTGCAAACAATGGCCTTAATGTATGTTTCAACTTCATTTTTGGAATCAATAATTTTGTCCCAGTTACCAGATACGCCTTTTATCGCCTTTGCAAACAGAGAAGACCCAGATCAGACAGGTCATGTAGAAGCTGTCTAATCAGGGGCTACTCTGTTTGCTTAGGGAATAAGTTATAGGAGCTATGAAAGCACCTACCAATTGAACTCTTTGTCAAAATTTAATGAAAAACCCTTATGTGTTACACATTCATACATGAGTCTGTACATACAGCTTACTTACTGAATCACTTCTGACACATACAATATTCAATCAAAGATTACAAACATGAGTAATAAGTTTCAAGATAATATCCTTTGTAGTTTGTTGGGGTTTTTTTAAAAAAAAAGAGGCAACTTTTACCAAACATTATAAGTCAAAACAAGAGTGCCAGAATGGCCCTGACATCGCTCACCAGACAATCAGAGGAGAAGATTTTCAAAGTTTTCACTATTATGTTTTCTATAGAAAACTGGCTACCCTTGGGACGGGGCCAATTTTGACCCCAAGGGCATTATTTATATTATATATAACTTTTGTAGAGGACCTGAACATGATGCTATGTGCCAAATATGAAAGCTGAGAACCTTCCAATTTCAGAGGAGAAGATATTCAAAGTTTTACTATATGTTTCTATAGAAAACAAGGCACCCTTGGGGCAGGGCCAATTTTGAACCAAGGGGCATAATTTATATAAATTTTGTAGAGGACCTGAACATGATGCTATGTGCCAAATATGAAAGCTGAGAAACTTCCAGTTTCAGAGGAGAAGATATTCAAAGTTTTACTATATGCTTCTATAGAAAACAAAGAACCCCTGGGGCGGGGCTAATTTTGAACCCAGGGGCATAATTTATCTAACTTTTGTAGAGGACCTGAACATGATGCTATGTGCCAAATATGAAAGCTGAGAAACTTCCAGTTTCAGATGAAAAGACTTTCAGTTTTCACTATTTGTTTCTATTGAAAACTGACCACCCCTGGGGAAGGGCCAATTTTGACCCCAGGGGCATAATTTATATAACTTTTGTAGAGAACCTGAACATGATGCTATGTGCCAAATATGAAAGCTGAGAACCCTGTAGATTCAGGAGAAGATTTTCAAAAGTTTTCACTATTTGTTTCTATTGAAAACTGACCACCCCTAGGGTGGGGTCAATTTTGACCCCAGGGGCATAATTTATTTAACTTTTGTAGAGGACCTGAACATGATGCTATGTGCCAAATATGAAAGCTGAGAACCTTCCAGTTTCAGAGGAGAAGATTTTCAAAGTTTTACTATATGTTTCTGTAGAAAACAAGGCCCCCTGGGGCATAATTTATATAACTTTTGTAGAGGACATGCAGGTGATGCTATGTACCAAAGATGAAAGCTGAAATCACTGTAGATTCAGAGGAGAAGATTTTTAAAGGTTCATATTGTTGACGACGGACGACGCACGGCGACGGACCACGGACATCATGACGACGGACGACGCACGGCGCGGACCACGGACATCAGGCTACCCTGAGCACAAAAGTGCTCTGGTGAGCTAACAAGAGGGCCAGAATGGCCCTGAAGCGCTCACCAGACAATCAGAGGAGAAGATTTTCAAAGTTTTCACTATATGTTTCTATAGAAAACTAGCCGGCCCTGGGGCAGGCCAATTTTGACCCCAGGGGCGTAATTTATATAACTTTTGTAGAGGACTTGAACATGATGCTATGAGCCAAATATTAAAGCTGAGAACCTTTCAGTTTCAGAGGAGAAGATTTTCAAAGTTTTCTCTATATGTTTCTGCTGAAAACTACCCACCTCTGGGGCGGGGCCAATTTTGACCTCAGGGCCATAATTCATATAACTTTTGTAGAGGACCTATAAATGATGCTATGTGCCAAATATGAAAGCTGAGAACTTTCCAGATTCAGAGAAGAAGATTTTCAAAGTTTTCACTATTTGTTTCCATTGAAAACTGCCCACCCCTGGGGCGGGGACAATTTTGACCCCAGGGCAATAATTAATATAACTTTTGTAGAGGACCTGAACATGATGCTATGTGCCAAATATGAAAGCTGAGCGCCTTCCAGTTTCAGAGGAGAAGATTTTCAAAGATTTCACTATTTGTTTCTATTGAAAACTGCCCATCCCTGGGGCGGGGCCAATTTTGACCCCAGGGGCATAATTTATATAACTTTTGTAGAGGACTTGAACATGATGCTATGTGCCAAATATGAAAGCTGAGAAACTTCTGATTTCAAAGGAGAAGATTTTCAAAGGTTTACTATATGTTTCTATTGAAAACTTCCCACCCCTGGGGCGGCCCCAATTTTGACCCCAGGGGCATAATTTATATAACTTTTGTAGAGGACCTGAACATGATGATCTGTGCCATATATGAAAGCTAAGCGCCTACCAGTTTCAGAGGAGAAGATTTTCAAAGATTTCACTATTTGTTTCCATTGAAAACTGCCCACCCCTGGGGCGGGGCTAATTTTAACCCCAGGGCCATAATTTATATAAATTTTGTAGAGGACCTGAACATGATGCTATGTGCCAAATATGAGAGCTGAGAACCTTCTAGTTTCAGAGGAGAAGATTTTCAAAGTTTTCACTATATATTTCTATTGGAAACTGCCCACCCCTGGGGCGGGACCAATTTTGACCCCAGGGCCTTAATTTATATAACTTTTGTAGAGGACCTGAATATGCTGCTCTGTGCCAAATATGAAAGATGAGAGCCGTTCAGTTTCAGAGGAGAAGATTTTCAAAGATTTCACTATTTGTTTCCATTGAAAACTGCCCACCCCTGGGGCGGGGCTAATTTTAACCCCAGGGCCATAATTTATATAACTTTTGTAGAGGACCTGAACATGATGCTATGTGCCAAATATGAAAGCTGAGAACCTTCTAGTTTCAGAGGAGAAGATTTTCAAAGTTTTCACTATATATTTCTATTGGAAACTGCCCACCCCTGGGGCGGGGCCAGTCATAATGTATATAACTTTTGTAGAGGACCTGAACATGATGCTATGTGCCAAATATGAAAGCTAATAACCTTCTGGTTTCAGAGGAGAAGATTTTCAAAGTTTTACTATATGTTTCTATTGAAAACTTCCCACCCCTGGGGCGGGGCCAATTTTGACCCCAGGGGCATAATTTATATAACTTTTGTAGAGGACCTATAGGTGATGCTATGTACCAAAGATGAAAGCTGAGAACCCTGTAGATTCAGAGGAGAAGATTTTTAAAGGTTCAAATTGTTGACACCCGACGACGGACAACGCACACCGCACGACGCACGCTGACGGACGACGGACATCTGGCGATCACAAAAGCTCACCCTGAGCACTTTGTGCTCTGGTGAGCTAAAAAGAGGATGACTCTGTTAACCCTTACTCTATAAATACGCCTTTCTATGCCTTTGCAAACAGAATAGACCCAGATCAGATGACACCTATAGGAGCCGTCTGATCATGGTATGCTCTGTTTGCTTATGATATAATATAGATATGATGCTAAAGTTTCTGCCAGGGCCAAAACTTTCTGTGCCCATGTGCTATTATAACTATTAATCTAATTAACATTCACAGTGTCATTATTTCTTTCATTAATATTCATGGAGTAAAGGGTTAAAATTCATGGCTGCTACCAGACAATGTCATCTAGTAAGGCCTAGCAGTTTTGTACTTTTGTTGTGTTAACGCCAAATTTCTTGCCTACAAAAACAATCAGAGTATTTAACAGTGTAGATCCTGACTTACTTGGCATCTCACCTGGATCTGTTGGCGAATGTTGTAACTAATTCCTTTTAATTGATCAATGATGATTCATAATGAGAAGTATGTGGGAGGGTTAAAGTGTCATTACCTCTCCAGCTGCAGCAAGACCTGACTCCCCTTGTTCTTCAGGTGACTGTGGTACACACTACACTGTTGGGGACACAACACACACAACACGTCACGACCTGGGTTCCACAAGCAGCCTGACACCATATATAAACAGACAATTCCATATGACCTATGCACACAGGTAAGATCCAGATGCGACCCTCAGTAACTCAGTATCTCATGAAGATTAAAACTGTCTGACACTATGACTGCACATTTGAAAATAGAACTATCACTAAAGGTGATGAATATCCCCGCACGACAGCCTTGATTGCAAATCCAAGTTTGTGACACCAACTACCCATGTAACAGGATCAAATGACACAAATACTCAAAGCTCAAGTGGAGATAAATCTGTAATGCCTGCCACTAAACACAGGAAAATTGTGTCTTGCACATCTACTATTCATGGTTATTATGTATGTCAAATATCAATTCAATAACTTTCAAATTGCGACAACAACTCTCCATGTTTTATGCCAAATGACAAAAAATACTCAAAGCTCAGAGGGAAATAATTCTACAATGGCCAGCAGTAAACACATGAATATTGTCTCTTGTACATCTACCATTCGTGGTTATTATGTATACCAAATATAAATTCAATAACTTTAAAACTGAAGGAGGAGATCGCGACACCAACTCCCAATGTTTCATCTAAAAATAACAAAAATACTCAAAGTTCAAGTGGAGATAATTCTGCAATGCCCAGCACTAAACACGTGAAAATTGCATCTTGCACATCTACCATTCATAGTTATTACGTATGACAAATATAAGCTGAATAACTTTAAAACTGAAAGAGGAGTTCTTGACACCAACTCCCCATGTTTCATGAACAAGAGCACCGCAAGACGGGGCAATATACGCCCGAAGGCTGTTCTATAAAATTATGTTGAAAAATAAAGGAGGAGTTAGTTGCACAAGAAATTGCTACCCGAAACTATCAAAGGGCAATAACTCCAGAATGAAAAATGATATGAGAGTTATCTCACTGATATGCACAACTACACATCAATATCTATCATTCCTGAAAGTTTGAAGAAATTATGTTGAAAAATAAAGGAGGAGTTAGTTGCACAAGAAATTGCTACCCGAAACTATCAAAGGGCAATAACTCCAGAATGAAAAATGATATGAGAGTTATCTCACTGATATGCACAACTACACATCAATATCTATCATTCCTGAAAGTTTGAAGAAATTATGTTGAAAAATAAAGGAGGAGTTAGTTGCACAAGAAATTGCTACCCGAAACTATCAAAGAGCAATAACTCCAGAATGAAAAATGATATGAGAGTTATCTCACTGATATGCACAACTACACATCAATATCTATCATTCCTGAAAGTTTGAAGAAATTATGTTGAAAAATAAAGGAGGAGTTAGTTGCACAAGAAATTGCTACCCGAAACTATCAAAGGGCAATAACTCCAGAATGAAAAATGATATGAGAGTTATCTCACTGATATGCACAACTACACATCAGTATCTATCATTCCTGAAAGTTTGAAAAAATTATGTTGAAAAATAAAGGAGGAGTTAGTTGCACAAGAAATTGCTACCCGAAACTATCAAAGGGCAATAACTCCAGAATGAAAAATGATATGAGAGTTATCTCACTGATATGCACAACTACACATCAGTATCTATCATTCCTGAAAGTTTGAAGAAATTATGTTGAAAAATAAAGGAGGAGTTAGTTGCACAAGAAATTGCTACCCAAAACTATCAAAGGGCAATAACTCCAGAATGAAAAACGATATGAGAGTTATCTCACTGATATGCACAACTACACATCAGTATCTATAATTCCTGAAAGTTTGAAGAAATTATGTTGAAAAATAAAGGAGGAGTTAGTTGCACAAGAAATTGCTAACGGACGGACGGACAGACAGACGGACGGACGGACATGCTAACAAATGGGTAGTTGTGTGACTTTTTCCTTTGATCTTTTCTTGTGTGACTAGTCCCACAAGAAAAACTATTTTTGGCTCTAACTTTGGAAAAGAATGATCTGGAAGCTAACCCTAACCCTAACCTATGTCCCACAACTGGCCAGGTTAATGTCACAAGAAATGGCCAGGTTAATGTCACAAGAGATGGCCAGGTTAATGATTTTACTTGTGGGACTAGTTAGAAAAAGTCACACAACTACCCTTTGGTGAGTGCGGACGGACGGACAGACGGACGGACGACATGCGCCATACCATAATACGTCCCTTCGGGCGTATAAAAAAAAGTCAAGAAAACCTCAAAGTTCAGGGGGCGATCATTCTGCAACTGCCAGTAGTAAATACATGAAAACTGTGTCTTGCAAATCTACCATTCATGGTTATTATTTATACCAAGTATAAATTCAGTAACTTTAAAACTGAAAGAGGAGTTTGCGACCTATGTTCAAGTGCAGACGGACCGCATGCGGACCAACCGACCACCGGACAGGGTGATTCCAGTATACCCCCTCGAACAAGTTCGCTGGGGTACAAAAATATGAAACAAAAAGAAAAGTGAAACATGACAAACAGTGCAGACCTTCTAGGAACCCTCTCATCTAGGTCTACACTGTTTGCAAAGGGCATTAGTGACCCACACTGTCAGGGTTAAAAAAACAAAACCTTTCATTTACTATTTCTCTGCCCAACTTTGTCTTGTTGATACTCTGTTGTGATTTTGATGAGAATGAACAAATGACACTCCTCTCATCTACAGTTCTGAATAAATTAACAAATTCTGCACCCAATACTGTACTTTCCCTGTCCTATGTTTATTTGAAAGTTCAATACCTACTGAATATTCATGAACCAAATAATTACAATGAAATACAGAAGGTGGAACAGTGTAGCCATTTTAGAAAGTAAAGAAACAGATCTATCAAATTCCATTGGCAAACAGAGCAGACCCCGATCAGACAGCTCCTAAAGGAGCCATCTGATCTGGGTCTACTCTGTTTGCAAATGCATGAAAACACTTTTATATGAGGGACTGGGTTAAACCTTTTAACATTTTTTATTATTCAGTGAATGTATATGTTTGGGACTCTTACAGTAATTGCACTACTCCAAACGAATGTGTTTAACATTTTCTGAATTTTTATTATGGATTGTCAGTCATCTGTGAACAGTTTAAAGCATTTAAGCCAACCCCATACTATATCACACAGTGTAGTTTTCATAATGTTATCAACAGTAACCACTGCACTTATCTTAACCCCACACATACAAAGAATTATTGTAAAAGAAAAGATTTAAAACTATCATTCAATTCAATGAAGTTTTCAAAAACAAAATTATGGTCTCCAATTTCAAGATAGCACAAGATAACAGAATCAAGCTTTTCAAATACTGGATTTCATTGTAATTTTGTAACAGCTACAACACATAAGATGTCAAAAAGTCAACAAAAGGAAAATAACTATACAAACACAAAAGAGTATACACAAGGAATTAATACTATGAGTCTATGATGTTGGGATCATTTTTATAAATCAATTCTAAGTGTGGCCATAGGCAGGGATGTCCCTACTGCAACATTACTCACAAACTAGCCATATACAGTAAAACCCCACTAATGCAACCACTTAAAGAATAACCATATCTGTCATTATAAGCAGGTGGTTGCTTAATGCAGGAAGAAAGTAATCTCTGCATAACTTTCGTCCTGCATCAAGCAACCACCTGCCTCTGCCACCCATAATTATGCCCCTTTTTGGTGATCGTATTAGAGGGGTTTTACTGCAGAAGCGTTTAATTTCAGGAACTGTATAATTTTATCTCTTCTCCTAGAGGAGCCCTCTGATCTGTATCTATGCTGTTTGCAGATGATAGTGCATGTGTGTCCCATGGATTAATGTCAAATGATAAAATAATGCTGACACAGCTGTAAATAAGAGGTATACTCATCTATTTGTTACTAATTTGTTACCAATTTTTCTCAGTCAAACCCTTTCTTCTAATAAGTACCAACAAGAAACGTTTTGAAAGGGAGATATAGATTGTATTTTACATAGATTATTGTAAATGTGTCGGCCAATGCTGATCGTGATAAGACAACATGTCTAGATTTACCCAAATCCAAATTAACGCTCTACATGAATATCATTTGAAAAATAGAGGTGTCCTTTGAAATGTCATTACTAACAGGGCTAAGTAATTACAGTGAAACCCCGCTAATGCGACCACTTAATAAACAGCTACTGGTGTCGTTTAAAGCAGGTGGTTGCTTAATGCAGGACGAAAGTTATGCAGAAAGCTCCTATAGGAGCTTTCTGCATAACATTTGTCCTGCATTAAGCTACCACCTGCCTCTGCCACCCAGAATTATGCCCCTTTTTGGCGGTCGCATTAGCGGGGTTTTACTGTATATGTGATTGTCAGTAAAAGTCCATAACCACTCATCCATTGAGCCCACCAAACAGAGTAAAGTAATTGTAAAATTACCCAGAGCTACAGATAACAGTGTGTACTCAAATAATAAAATCGTCATTTCTCCACCAAACCCTATGTTGTAACCACTCTTAAGAATCGTCTCTTCGTGACGATTCTAAAGAGTGGTTACAACATAGGGTTTGGTAGAGAAATAAAGAAGTTATACTTTAATATATAATTTTTTATTTTTATATGATTTATATACTAAAATATCTTACTTTACACATCTTATTTGGAGCTCTGATTATCTATATGCCAACATCTGGATCCAGATGAGATGACACATAATGCAGCGTCTCATCAGGATCAAAACCATTTCACACTTTGTCGTTTTAACATATCTTTGCAAAGAAAATGAGTGAAATTTCATTTTAAGAATTGATGTAGATGACTACTGTTAAAGGTTGAGCTATTACAGCCCATTTTAATTTTCCCTAATTTAATGCACATGTAGTTAAAAGTTCTGGTAGATCATTCAACAACGGCTTTGATATGGGTCTAATGATGTTCATTTATTTATTAGGCATTCACAACTCTTAGAATTATTTATAATTATTAACCATTCCATTTTAGGCATTCACAACTCAATATTTAAAACTCTTCACCATTCCATTTTAGGCATTCAAAACTCTTAGATTTTTTTTATAACTGTTCATCATTCTGTTTTCCAATACATTAGAAACTCTCTTTTATAGTAACATTAACAATTTCCACAATAAATACGCCTTTCTACCCCTTTGCAAACAGAGCAGACCTAGATCAGATGGCTTCTATAGAAGCCGTCTGATCAGGGTCTGCTCTGTTTGCTTATGACATAATATAGATCTGATTCTACAGATTCAGTCATGCTGAAAATTCTTTTATTCATAGTGCCATTATAAAATTTCACTTAATTAATATTCATGATGTCATTATTTTTTGCCTGAATATTCATGGAGTAAAGGGTTAACCCCTTACCTGATGAATATTCATGTAAGAAATAATGAATACTGTAACAGCCAAGGTCCTGAGATCCTAATATGGTATGCATTTTTTGAGTGTCTAGAAACACTGGTCCACCAACAAGGAGGTGATATACTGTAGGTCTGATTTAGTGCTTGTCCAGCTGAATTAAAGCTTTTTGAAAAAAATAAAGAGCCATAACTTCAAAATTTTGAAATCATTAGTTATGGTTCTTATGTAGGGGCCTTCTCCACAATGCGATCTACCCCCTATAAAGTTTCATGTTGATACCCCTTATACTTCTCGTGTAATGAGCTACATTAAAGATTTTGCACGCAGCTGGCGAGGACACCTACGACCCAGTGATCATAATAGCTCCATGTTTCTTCGAAACAGACAAGCTAAAAATTGTCTCAACTATGCGTGTTTTTCAAAAGTATGGGATTGTTTGCATGGCTATCACTCACCTTGTGGTAACGGCTGTATGTTGATCTTACGGACCTGTTTAAAGGCCAGTTTAGGCTGTTGACCATCCACTGTCCATAATGAGATGTTCTTGTCATGGACCACACACAGATAGCACAGGTTCTCTGTGATACTGTTGCTCCAATGCACTGACTTCACACCTCGTCTGAAAACAGTTTAAGATTATGATACAGATATTAAACAAGAGGGCCATGAGAGCCCTATATCACTCACCTTCAGATTGTAGCACTAGATATAGATGAACTAGTCACAACCATCTCCGGATAGACGAACTAGTCACAACCATCTCCGGATAGACGAACTAGTCACAACCATCTCCGGAAAATGAAGAAAAGAGGGCTATAGTAATTTTAATTTTTTCAACTGAAGATTATTCAATGTGTTCAAAAAGCATGGTAGTCATAATTAATTCTCAATATGGTCATCAGACAACTATTCTACTAAATGAAATTCAAATTGGACCACTGGTTTTGAAAAAGATCTTTAAGATTTTTATACAGTTGAGGTATACAGTGCTCCCTCCCTACAATGGCCCTCTCAATAACGATTCCCTCCTTACAACAATGCATGTCACTGTTTCCGAAACAACACGGCTCCAGAAACAACTTTTTTCTGTATTCAGTATTTTCTTTATGCCTCAATCAAACCCTATGTTGTGACCACTCTTTAGAATCGTCACTTTGTGACGATTCTAAAGTGACGATTCTAAAGAGTGGTCACAACATAGGGTTTGATTGAGGTATAACTGTTTTAGTTCTCGAAATACACCCTATCTGGGGATCTACAAACAAGCTAATTATGTTTGATTTTCCCTCCCTATAACAACACATACAATTTTCGTATCCCAAAGGGTGTCGTTGTAGAGAGGGAGCATTGTATAAGGAAATCTATCAACACCTATGGCCTGGTGGCCATGTTTTATTTTAGATATCAACATGATTTTAATAATTTTGATAAAGGGTCACCAGGTGACTATTCTTACCAAATACCATTCAAATTGGACCACCGATTTAGGAGAAGAAGATTTTTAAAGAGTTTCTGTACAGTTATGTAAGGAAATCTAGGCACCCCCATGGCAGCCATGTTTTTTGAGGTATCAACATAATTTTAACAATTTTGATAAAGGGTAACCAGATGACTATTCCTATTAAATACTATTCAAATTGGACCAACGAGATCTTTTTCAAGATTTTTAAAGTTTTTCTATATAGTTATATAAGGAAATTCTAGCCTCGCCCCTGCGGTGGCCATGTTTTTTTTAGATATCAACATGATTTAACAATTCTGATAAAGGGTCACCAGGGAACTATTCCTACCAAATGCCATTCAAGTTGGACCACTGGTTTTGCAGAAGAAGATTTTTAAAGGTTTCCTATACAGTTATATGAAGAAATCTAGCCATGCATGCCCCTGATAGAGAGTCACTAGATGACGATTCCTACTAAATAACCATTTAATACCATGTTTTTTGAGATATCAACATGATTTTAACAATTTTTGTAGTGGGGCACAAGAAAACTATTCCTATCAAATATCATTCAAATCTTACAACTATTTGCAAAGGTAACCACAGTTTTTCCGCGTGCAAAGAGATGAAGTATTTAGCATGGTGTTCAGAGAATGTTCAGATTATCCAAGCACTGCAGGTGTTCTCATAAGCATCCCTTAGCATGTACCCCTGCTAGCCACTTAACCCTTACAGTGCGGGACCCGAGTCACTAATGTCCTTTGCAAACAGTGTAGACCCAGATGAGAGGGCTCCTAGGGGAGCCCTCTCATCAGGGTCTGCACTGTTTGTCATGTTACACTTTTCTTTAGAAAACATCCCTAAATATTCACCATAAGCTTGACCTATTTGAATTTTGGAATATTCCATTTGAAAATTCAGCGTTGTAAGGGTTAAACCCTGTCAACGCTACATTTTCACATTGGAATGCCCATTGGTGTTTAAACCCTTTACTCCATGAATATTAATGCAAGAAACAGTGACGTCATGAATATTTATTAGATTAACAGCTATAATAGCACAGGCACACAGGAAGTTTTGGTCATGGTAGAAAGAGTAGAATCATATCTATATTATATCATAAGCAAACAGAGCAGACCCTGATCAGACTGCTCCTCTAGGAGGCGTCTGATCTGGGTCTTCTCTGTATGCAAAGGCGTAGAAAGGCTTATTTATGGAGTAAAGGGTTGCTGTAACACTATTTGCAAATGACAGTGCATGTATGTCCCAGATTTCAAAGGGTTAAATAAGGTTTGATTACAAGCAGATATAAATTAAATCAGCATTTGATCAGAATCCATTAATACAGTAAAACCCGCTAATGCGACCATCAAAAATGGGCATAATTCTGGGCGGCAGAGGCAGGTGGTAGCTTAATACAGGACGAAAGTTATGCAGAAAGCTCCTATAGGAGCTTTCTGCATAACTTTCGTCCTGTATTAAGCAACCACCTGCTTTAAACGACGCCAGTGGCTGTTTATTAAGTGGTCGCATTAGCGGGGTTTTACTGTAGACTTAAATGTAGCTTAAATTACTTGACGAGTCTGAAATTGCTTATTCGAATATAAAAAACATTTTTGAAACAGAAAAGTTTAATAATTATAACCTGTCATCAAAATTGAACAACCCTTTGAATGGTGATTATTCAAAATGGAACAGCCAGACAGTGTTAAACTATATATAGTGTCTATGAAGTATGGAACAGCCAGCCAGTGCTTAACTATATATATAGTGTCTATGAAGTATGGAACAGCCAGCCAGTGCTTAACTATAGACTATTGTCCATGAAGAATGGAAAAGCCAGTCAGTGCTTAACTATAGACTATTGTCCATGAAGTATGGAAAAGCCAGTCAGTGCTTAACTATAGACTATTGTCCATGAAGTATGGAAAAGCCAGTCAGTGCTTAACTATAGACTATTGTCTATGAAGTATGGAACAGCCAGTCAGTGCTTAACTATAGACTATTGTCTATGAAGTATGGAAAAGCCAGTCAGTGCTTAACTATAGACTATTGTCTATGAAGTATGGAACAGCCAGCCAGTGCTTAACTATAGACTATTGTCCATGAAGAATGGAAAAGCCAGTCAGTGCTTAACTATAGACTATTGTCCATGAAGTATGGAAAAGCCAGTCAGTGCTTAACTATAGACTATTGTCCATGAAGTATGGAAAAGCCAGTCAGTGCTTAACTATAGACTATTGTCCATGAAGTATGGAAAAGCCAGTCAGTGCTTAACTATAGACTATTGTCCATGAAGTATGGAAAAGCCAGTCAGTGCTTAACTATAGACTATTGTCCATGAAGTATGGAACTTAACTATAGACTATTGTCCATGAAGTATGGAAAAGCCAGTCAGTGCTTAACTATAGACTATTGTCCATGAAGTATGGAACGCTCCAATTTGCTGGAAACCATTGAATGACAAACAGTGCAGACCTGATCAGAAGGCTATACTAGGAGCTCTCTCATCTGTGTCAACACTCTATTCAAAACTAGTTCATTTTACCCTTACAGGTCACTAATGTTCTTTACATAAACAGTGTAGACCCAGATGAGAAAGCCTATACTGTTTGTCAAGTTACTTTTCTTCAGAAAAATCCCTAAATATTCACTGTAACTTGAACTGTTTAAATTTTGGAACATTCTATTTGAAAATGCAGCATTGAAAGGGTTATTAAGTTACAACCCTTGCTACACCTGCACTGTCAACCTTTTACATGCAGCCAGAAAAAATACCTTGCAAGCAGTTTAGAGCTATGTAAGAAGCTGAATACTAGTGAATAGCTCCGAGTCTTAAAATCCTGTACATGTATTTGAAACTCTGGACGTTTTAAAAAGAAATGAAAGAAAACTTGGGGATTTTTTCAGAATTTAAACAAACCAAACTTTCTGCCCATTAAAGTTGCCTGGAGAGGTAGAGGTTAACAAAATCTCAAGTATGCTATCAACCAGTTGAAATACCTGGTCTTGCCCAAATATGTCATCTAATTTATCATCTGCAGTCAGTAATGACAGATTAAAAGGCTGTTTCTCCCAGCTCATGAAGGAGGGGAGAAACTATCACATGTTTTGTTGCCCAGATATTTAGTTTTTCCCAACTGTACAGAGTTACCCGTGAAAGTGATTGACAGGATTAGATAGAGATAACTTAGCACTTAACCTGCCGTAAAAAACTTCAAATCTCACCTGTTACAAATTTCACTTATTTCCAAATATTTCAATTTTTAAAGAAATCATTAACCCTTTCCTTCAAATAAACGTGTTTCCACGCATTTGCAAACAAAGTAGACCCAGATTATAGGAGCCATCTGATCAGGGTCTGCTCTGTTTGCTAATGGAATTTGAAAATATTTGTTTCTTTACTTTCTAAAATGGCTACAAGTAGGTATTGACATTTGGAATAAACATACAACAGGGAAAGGGTTAAGAGAGTTTTAAACAGCTTGGATTCTGATGAGACGCTGAGTGACTAGATGTCTTCTACATCCAATCTGTTTGCAGATACATGTACCAGTCAGATTGTGATCAGCAGGCTAAAGATTAACCCATAACCCACCAGTCAAAGCTATAGCTGCATTTGCAAACAGTGTAGACCCAGATAGGAGCTATCTCATCAAGGTCTGCACTGTTTGCCATGGAAAATCCATGCTTGCATGCTCTATGCTTTCGCCTAGGAAAATCAATTCAACATATCCTGTATATTTTTGTTTAGATTTGCCTACCGTAATTAATATTCAAAGAGGACAGAGTGATGAAATATATGTGTTGGGCTAAGGGTAAACACTATGTACTGCCTATTATGGTTTAAGAAAGGATGTCTTGTTGTACAGGCTATCAGTGATAATGATACAACTTGATAATTTCTTAAACCATGAACATTCACGCCAGATTCCAGCCCTTTTCAACAGTAATGAATCTGCTTATTGTACGAAACATATAAATTAACTCTTTGTATGCTAAGTAATTTTTCATCTGCAACAATTCTCATCTTCTCAGTTTCAAATTCAATTTCTCTCATTTCTTTGCAGAATTTTGGTCAATTTTGGTCAAAGTGTCAAACAGTTTGGATCCTGATGTGATGTTGCAGTATGCGTAGATAATCATGGTTTTGTCGCTAACATGCTAAGAGTTAAGGAAATTTATTGCTATGGAAAACACATTCAGATCTTTAACCCATTACCTCATAGCCTAGTTTTAGACACAACCTCTTTGAATAAGTCTACCAAAAAGGAGCATTTGAGTGTAGGACAGTTTGTCCCTCAGACATTTTGTCCCTCACTCAATTTTGCCAGGTTGGACATTTTGTCCCTCATGTTTTTACTAATTAATATTCATGACATCATTATTTCTTACATAAATATTCATGGAGTAAAGGGTTAAGCTAGATTTATGGAGGGTATTTTGTCCAAAATTAAGTGGGGGACAAAATGTCCCCCTTGTTAAAATGTTGAGGGACAAAATGTCCACCCATGCAAAAACATGTTGGACATAATTATTGTCCTCCCTTGAAAAAACATAGCCCTTGCAAAATTGAGCGAGGGACAAAATGTACGAGGAACAAACTGTCCGTATACTGGAGTATTTACTAGAAAAAAGGAAACTTTTGGAATTGTGTAGTTCTGAAACCGTTGTGGTAAATAGACAATTATCACAATGGTTTCAAAAAGTGATTTTTACAGAGAGAAAAATTAAACGGAACTACGCACAAATACGCCTTTCTACGCCTCTGTAAAAAGTCACTTTTTGAAACCATAGGAGCAAATGCTCTATTTATCACAATGGTCTCTAAACTACACAATTCTAACATTTTCCTTTTCTCTAGTAAATGCTCCTTTTTGGTAGATTTATCCAAAGAGGTTGGGTCTAAAAATAGCCTATGAGGGAATGGGTTAACCCTTCAATGCTGAGATTCTGAGATTTAAAGTGATAGTCCCTACAATAAACGCATGTTTTCAATAACATCATAAAACTTTGTATTATGTTCAATCATTATTGTGAAGATTGTCAATTTGAAATTACAATATCAAATAATGCCCTGAAAGAGGAGTTCACCGTCCAAGATTCTGCCAATTTCAAGGCCATCTACTAATCTTGATTAACATTTATGCCAAGTATCAAGTGAATTGGGATTGAAACTGAACGAAGAGTTTGCTGTACAAGCCAGCCAACTGCCAAATCCAAAGCCAGAAGTCAAGGTCAAGGTCACAGAGGAGTATGCCATACAAGATTTTGCAGACAGACCAGCAATTTCAGGGCTAGAGGTCAAAGTCAAGGTCACAGAGACCTGAAATTTGTTTCTTACACTTATACTACTCCTGATTACCGTAATATTTATGCCAAGTATCAAGTGAATCAGGTTGAAACTGAAGGAGTTTGCCGTACAAGACTTTACAAACAGACCGACAAACCGACCAACAGGCTGATTCCACTATACCCCCTCAAACTTTGTTTGTGGGGGTATAACTAATGTCCGTTGTGTGGGGGTATAACTAATGTCCGTTGCAAACAGTGTAAACCCAGATGACTGGGCTCCTAGAAGATTTCTCTCATCAGGATCTTCCTTATTTGTTATGTTACGACTTTCTTAAAAGTCTATCCCTGAATATTTATGGAAAGTTTGACATTTATAAATTTTGTCATCAAATCAATGTCATAAGGGTTAAATCTAACAAGAGCTGTCACAGGACAGCGCACTTGACTATTCTCAGTATTGTTTGTGTAAAAACGCTTGATAGCGGACTAAAATGGTGTCCAGTGATACTAGAAGCAAGAAATCAAAGTCTCAGTAAAATATCTTTAATAGCATTCAAGATGTTGGTTCTCTTTGAAGTCTTTAATGAAAAGAAAAACCTCAATTAAAAAGGGCCATAATGTTTGTTAAAATGCTTGACAAGAGTCATGTACTCTTGCCTACAGATGAAACTTGTGATGGTGAACAAGTGTTCCAAGTTACAAAGCTTTATCTCAAAGGGTTATGTAAATAAGTGGACTTTAACAAAAACCTTCTCCAAGAATTCTCAGATAAAAAGGGCCATAATTCTGTCAAAATGCTTGATAAAGTTATGTACTCTTGCCTACAGATGAAGCTTGTGATGGTGAAGAAGTGTGACAAGGTTCAAAGCTTTATCTCAAAAGGTTATGTTAAGTGTTCCAAGTTTCACAACTTTATCTCATAGGGTTATGTAAACAAGTGGACTTTAACAAAAACCTTAACCAAAAATTCTAAGCTAAATAGGGCCATAATTCTGTCAAAATGCTGACAGAGTTATGTACTCTTGTCTACAGATGAAGCTTGTGATGGTAAACAAGTATTCTGAGCTTCACAGCTTTTTCTCAAAGGGTTATGTAAATAAGTGGACTTTACTTAACCAAGAATTCTCAGTTTAAAAGGGCCATAATTCTGTCAAAATGCTTGACAGATTTATGTACTTTTGCCTATAGACGAAGCTTGTGATGGTGAAAAAGAGTTCCAAGTTTCAAAGCTTTATCTCAAAGGATTATGTAAATAAGTGGACTTTTACAAAAACCTTAACCAAAAATTGTAAGTTAAAAAGGGCCATAATTCTGTCAAAATGCTTGACAGAGTTATGTCCTCTCGTCTACTGATGATTGATGAAGCTTGTGATGGTGAACAAGTGTTCCAAGTTTCAAAGCTTTATTCCAAAGGTGAAAGGCAAAAAGTGGTCTTTAACAAAAACATTACCCAAGACGTGATGCGGATGCCGGGGTGAGTAGGAAAGCTCCACTATTCAAGCTAAAGTCTTGCCACTAGACAGTTTATAGGCAAGACTGGACATCATGCCTCTATTTATCACAATGGTTTCAAAACTACTCATTTCTAAACTTTTCTTTTTCTCTATTAAATGCTGTTTTAGGTAGATTGATTCAAAGAGGTTGGGTCTAAAAATAGCCTAAGAAGGAATGGGTTAACCTGATCTGTGTTTACCATGTATGTATGTTTTTGGACATATGACATGAATGTGTCCAAGCCAATACACAAACATGCCTGGGGACACACTATTTCAGATACATTGTTCCAAAACATTTGGATAGTCATTCCAGTGTTACAGTCAACACAACAATCTGTATTTAGCCTCAGTATTTAGGATTCCACTTGCCCTTTCTACATATTTATTGTAAACATTAGGCAAGATAGTAACAAACAAGAGATTACAGAGGCTCCATTGTACACAAAGCATTCCAAACATACAGGATTTGGGCAATGCAATAACCTTTAGAGTTAATATCCAAAACTTGCCAATTATTGACAATAAGATTGCCTATATATGAAGTCTTTATCTACTTCTGAGAAAAGAATTAATCCCTTATCCAGCTGACCATATTACCTAGCCATCATTTGCAAACAGCTTGGATCCAGATAAGACACCGGGTAACTCAGTGTCTCATCACAATCCCAATTATTTGACAATCCATCAGTAGTTTTTCAAAATCTTAAACCAATCACATGTAAGTAAAACTTGCTTTATATCAGAGCGTGGGCGGACAATAATTATAAGGTAGAGCTCCAGATAAGATGCGTAAATTAAAGAATTTTCAGGAATAATTTAGAGTGATCACAATATAGGGTTTGTTGGAGATATGCTGATTTTAGTATTGGGGTATGCACCTTCATCTGTAGCTCTGATATAAGGGTTATGTCTGTAATCAGCAAAGTTTTCTCCACATAATCAAAGCATATCAGAGCGCTTAGCCGCTTACTCATATAATAAAATCATCATTTCTCCACCAAACCCTATGTTGAGATGATTCTAAAGAGTGGTCACAACATAGGGTTTGGTGGAGAAAAAAAAAGTTATACTTGAAAAATTGTTTCCACACAGTGACTATTGTCACAACTAGCACATTTTACAGTAATTACCATATTAAAACATTCTGCCAGACAAACTTACAAAAAATAGTGCAGACCCAGATCAAACTGCTCTGAACTAGAAGACTGATCAGATCAAACTGCTCTGAACTAGAAGTCTGATCAGAACTACAAAATAGTGCAGACCAAGATCAAACTGCTCTGAACTAGAAGTCTGATCAGGAACTACAAAATAGTGCAGACCCAGATCAAACTGCTCTGAACTAGAAGTCTGATCAGGAACTACACTATTTGTTACTCCATTAGTTTCATTTAACCCTTTCCTCCATAAATACGCCTTTCTACGCCTCTGTAAAAGTCACTTTATAAAACCATTGTGATAAACAGAGCATTATAGGAGCAAATGCTCTATTTATCACAATGGTTTCAAACTACAAAATTCTAAATTTTACTTTTCTCTAGTACATGCTCCTTTTGGGTAGATTCATTCAAAGAGGTTGGGTCTAAAAATAGCCTATGGAGGAAAGCGTTAAAGAAATCCAAACAGTGTCAAAATGACTTATAATTCTGCTTTACAGACCAGTGAAGAAGGGAGGACAGGTGTCCAAATGCCATGGGTTATTACAATAAATGGAGTTATTAAACTTTACAGGTTTCTGCACTGATTATGCTATGTGCAACTTGTATTGGTTTTGATATGTGAGCCTGTACGATATTTACCATATACTTCAGGACACCTTATCTCCCATCTTCTGTGCATAATAAAGCTGAGTATCTCAACTCTGCACCAGTTTGATTACTTTAACTCTGTTGCTGCCTTTGTCACATCTGTGATTACCTTTGCAAACAGTTTGGATCCAAATACGACACCAAGTAACTCAGCATCTCATCAGGATCCAAACTGTTTGTTGCTCTGACTGATTTTTACACAAAAATGAAGAAATATAAAAAGAGAAAATTGTAGCAGACGACAAAATTTGCAGACAGAACAAGATGTGTTTGTGAAACACTATGCCCCCTCGATATGATATTTGACCCTAAAGGATGACCTTGATCTTGACATGTCACCCCTCAAACTGTGCAGCTTCATGGGGTACACATGCATACCACATATCAAGTCTGTATCTCTACTGGTTCAAAAGTTATGGCCAATGTTAAAGTTGGTGACCTTTGACCATGAAGGATGACCTTGACCTTGACATGTCACCCCTCAAACTCTGCAGCCAAATGAGATACACATGTATACCAACTATCAAGTCTGTATCTCTACTGGTTCAAAAGTTATGGCCAATGTTAAAGTCGGTGACCTTTGACCCTGAAAGATGATTGAAATGTCACCCCAAACTGTGCAGCTTCATGAGATACACATGCATACCAAATGTCAAGTCTGCATCTACAGGTTCAAAAGTTATGGCCAATGTTAGTCTGTGACCTTTGACCCTAAAAGATGACCTTTACCTTGACATGTTGCCCCTCAAAATGTGCAGCTTCATGAGATACACGTGCATACCAAATATCAAGACTCTATCTCTATTGGTTCAAAAGTTATGGCCAATTTGAAGTTGGTGACCTTTGACCCTGAAGGATGACCATGACATTTCACCCCTCAAAATGTGCAGCTTCATGAGATACACAAGCATGCCACATATCAAGTCTCTATCTGTACTGGTTCAAATGTTATGGCCAATGTTAAAGTCAGTGATTTGACCCATATGTTTGACCTCTGACCTTTAAGGATGACCTTGACCTTGACATGTCACCCCTCAAAATGTGCGGCTTTATGAGATACATATGCATGCCAAATATCAAGTCTCTATCTGTACTTGCTCAAAAGTTATGACCAATGTTAAAGTCGGTGATTTGATCCATGTGTTTGACCTCTGACCTTTAAAGATGACCTTGACCTTAACATGTCACCCCTCAAAATGTGCAGCTTCATGAGATACACAAGCATCCCAAATATCAAGACACTAGCTGTACTGGCTCAAAAGTTATGACCACTGTTAAAGTTACAGACAAAGAAACAGACAATTTGACATTTGACCCTGAAGGATGACCTTGACCTTGACATTTCACCCCTCAAAATGTGCAGCTTCATGAGATACACAAGCATCCCAAATATCAAGTCTCTATCTCTACTGGTCCAAAAGTTATGGCCAATGTTAAAGTCGGTGATTTGACCCATATATTTGACCTCTGACCTTGAAGGATGACCTTGACATGTCACCCTCAAAATGTGCGGCTTTATGAGATACATATGCATGCCAAATATCAAGTCTCTATCTGTACTGGCTCAAAAGTTATGACCAATGTTAAAGTTGCGTTAAAGTTACAGACAAATAACAGACAATTTGACCTTGACCCTGAAGGATGACCTTGACCTTGACATGTCACCCCTCAAAATGTGCGGCTTCATGAGATGCACAAGCATGCCAAATATCAAGTCTCTATCTCTACTGGTCCAAAAGTTATGGCCAATGTTAAAGTCGGTGATTTGACCCATATATTTGACCTCTGACCTTGAAGGATGACCTTGACATGTCACCCCTCAAAATGTGCGGCTTTATGAGATACATATGCATACCAAATATCAAGTCTCTATCTGTACTGGCTCAAAAGTTATGACCAATGTTAAAGTTGCTGACAAACAAACAGACAAACAAACAGGGCAAAAACAATATCCCAAATTACTCCAGAAGAAGCAGTTTTACCTGGGTCTACATAATTCACCTAAGTTTCACAGAGAGAATAGTTAGGTTAGTTAGCTTATAATTGAGCACTTGACTAGGTAAAGTCTCAGTAACATGTACTGTAAAGAAAAAAGAGCACCTTATGGGGGTGCCAAGGCTCGTCTGTTCAATTGTAGCCCTTGTGATGGTGTACAAATGTGTGACATTTCATAAGATTTGCATGAGCAGTAAAGAGATAACAGCCAACAATAACTTGTATTTTTTCTTCGAAAAACACAAAAGCTAAAAATAAGTAAAGATAGCTCCAATTAGTAAGTCAGCTTGTTATTCTGGGCAATTCAAATAACAACCTTAAAGCCCCTTCCTCCATCCACCAAAGCAGGTGTGGGCGAAAGTTTGGAGACAAGCAGATCAGATCAGTCTCCAGTGACATAGAAGGAAGAACTGCAGAGGTCAAAGATGGAGTTTGTCGAAACCTACCAGGTCCGCTACTGCATGATTCAAGACTCAGAGAAGAGACAGAAAGTGATGAGCACTGACATATAATAACTCTTAAAAAGAAAGAGGGAAATCAGATTCTTCATGTCTGAGATTCTTGAAAGGAAATGAACTACATTCAGTTTGGTTAAAAAGTTCATCCCTAGAAATGTGAAGTTCGGTAATGGATCAAGGTGTGATTTCACAGAGGATTAAGGAGAAGGCACAGGAAACATTACTCGGCTCTTGCAGATCTGCCTATCGTAGAAAAGGATCATCAATCTGGAGGCATAAGAAAAACTGTAGGGGAGGATCTGGCAGATGTGACACTACGGTGCTATGCTGATGATTTCTCATAACAGGACAGTAAGGATAGAAAAGGTAATTCCTTTAGAAGCACAGTGATGAAGTGAGAAATGCCAAAGATCATGTGAGAAACTATCATTTTCACATGAAAAAACAGCTTGTTCAGTCCACTGAATTCTGTAATGCAGTTCTTGCATACAAGTCCCATGATGCAGCAGAGACACAAGAGACATAAAAGGCACGGCATGGGTTTTGTTGAAGGTACATGTAGAGCCCATGTCAGCTAGTACCCAAACTGGCACAAGTGCTGATTGTGTATGGGAGAGGTCCTGATAGATTTGCAAACGATTAAAACGGATTCAGAGCTATAGATAACGATGTGTACCCAAATACTAAAATCGTCACTAAACCCTATACTGTGACCACTCTTTAGAATCGTCTCTTAGAGAGAGGTTTGGTGCAGAAGTCAAGGAGCTATGCTTGAAAATGTTTATCTGGAGCTCTGGGATTAATACAACTGTTCACATCTTTAGTTGGCAGATACAATATAAGTTTGTGTGTGGGATCTGATGTACTCACTCGAACTCTCCTAGCTTGTAGTGTTCTTGGGGTTCTACCTCTCCCTGGAATAGGGACACGGGTGTCAGAAATATTCCCTTCCCATCAGTCCAAACAAGGCCATTGTCTGGGTGGATTGCTGAAACCAAATATCACACAGTATTACTTAAGGAAGAATATATCTGTTGGTCACATTAAGTAAATCTTCACTCTGATATAAAGTCTTGTATGCTTAAATTAGTTGAGACAAAGGTGAGCAAATGAGTTAAATTTGATGTTTATGCTAAAATATGCCTTTTTCGTCCTTCTGTTTCCCTCCTATTGGCGTAACTGAACTTGAATTCCAGTGGGGTCAGTACACATGCACTATACCTCACAAAATACAGCGTCGGCGTGGAAAATATTATGCTAGTAGGAAGTGACTATATTTGGTGATGTTGCATGATAAAAAGTCTTGTATGCTTAAAATTTTTACTGCTTTTTTTTTTTTTTTTTGAATAACCAAAACAATATCAACAAAAGAAAACAAAAATTATCAGCATGTGACATCATATGCTAAATGGATCTGCTTTCCGGTGGGTTTTAACTTTTAGTCATATAATCTGGGGAAAAGTACTTACAAAGGTCCTAAAAATTCAAACATCATTAAGAGCTATAGATAAAGGTGCATGTTCAGCCCACTTTCCATACTTCAAAGTCCAATAACTCTGGTAAAAATGGTCCAAGCACAATTTTCCTTCTATACGTTACATCTTTTTATCAAGGTTGTTCATCTGTGAAAGTTTCAAAGTTCCATAACTCTGGTGAAATTGGTCATTGGTAGGAGCCAAAATTCCTTCTTTACCTACATCTACACATCAAGGCTGTTCAACTGTTAAAGTTTGAAGTAAATCCTCCCATTGGTGTATGAGGTGTTTTGCAGGACATACGGATGGACATATGGACATACAGATGTATGGACATACAAATGGACAGACAAGATCAAGGCTCTATGCTTCCCACCTTGTGGGGTGCACAAAACAAATAACAGGAGGGCCAAGATGGCCCTTAATCGCTCACCTGATTACCATAGATTTAAGATTTTTGCTGGGTAGCCCATGGGTAGAGCCAATATTGACCTTAGGGACAATATTTGAACAATGTTGATAGTGGATCATGAGCAGTGGTTCTGCAGAACAAGATTTTCAAAGATTTAGTATATTGATTTTATCAAGACAATGATTCTGACCAATGAAGATTGGGCTAAAAATGTGCCCTCTAGAGTAATTTTTCTAAGATTTGACCTAGTGACCTACTTTTTATTCCCACCCAACCCATGATCACACTCAACCTTGATATCACCAAGACAAACACTCTGAGCAAGTTTGAGGAAGATTGGGCTAAATATGTGGCCACTGGAGTGTAAACTAGATTTTTCTAAGATATGACCCAGTGACCTACTTTTTGACCTCACATAACCCACTTTCAAACTTGTCCAAGATTTTATTAGGACAATAATTCTGGCCATTTTCATGAAGATTTGGCTATAAATGTGACCTCTAGAGTGTTCACAAGGTTTTCCTACTATTTGACCTAGTGTCCTAGCTTTTAACCCAACTTGACCCACTTTCGAACTTGTCCAAGATTTTATCAAGACATTCATTCTGACCAAGTTTCATGAAGATTGGACTACAATTGTGACCACTAGAATGTTCACAAGCAAATTGTTGACGACGCACGCCACATGCCGGACATTCAAGTCTCCCAAAAGCTCACCCTGAGCTTTACTCAGGTGAGCTAAAAAGCCATTTTAAAGAGTGGACACAACAAAAGGTTTGGTGGAAAAATGACCATTTTAGTTCTTTCTCTGTGGATTTGATATGTGGCTGAAAGAAATAGTATATAAATATCACATCCTATGGAGAGTGACAGCACATATTGTCAACAGTATAAATTGGGTCATAGCAGGTATATGGAAAATTTGCAAAGGAAAGTCATGTTAGGTGTCATTGATAGGATAGATATCGATATATCATCGATTTACGTCAGTTGATCCGATATTGATACTGGTTTCAAAGTATCGATACAAATGGAGGGCAAATAAACACCTTTCCATGGGCTATATTTCTTACAGGTTCGTAACTTCTTATATTCTTGCAGTGACATTCTTCTGAAGATGCTATCTCAATCTGGGTCTGCACTTTTTGCCATGAGAATTTGAGTGTTACTTCAGCTTACTTGTTTACAGTTCGAAATATAAATTAAAATAACTTGGAAGTGTTGCAGTATATTATAAGCTACAAAGGATATACAGTATTCTTTATATAATTTTACTGAAAGTTTTGACTTTTCACACTCAGATGGATGTAACTACAGAGCATAAATCATGTTCAGGTATAGAAATCGATATATCGATATATCCTCGATATTTTTCAATCGATATATCAATACAGAAATTTCCATCAATGACACCTCTAAGTCACGTGAGGTATAATAATATAAATAGTATAGAAAGGAAATAAATAAAAGTACTTATATATTTAAATCTTGCTATTATGTTGCTACATATACAGTACAAAACAGACTAATTAATAGGTCTTGGCACAGAAACATGCTGTTTCTGTCAAAAGATGTCATACCACTTCAAAATCTACATAATCCTGGATGATTACTGACAACAAAAATGTCTAATAAATCTTCTGCCATTCACAACAGCTTTTAAGCCTTCTCCTTCTAAACGCTGCCTGGCTTGTATTTACAGCAGGTTGGATACAGATGAGAGGCCGAGTAATTCACGGTCTCATCAGAATCCAGGCTGTTTGCCACTCAGTTAATAATTTCCCAGCACTTTAAATGAATTAACAGTAAGAGTAAAATTGTAAATGAGTTTAAGCAAATAGCATTTTACAGTAGCAGAAGAAAAGCTGTACAATTGTACTTAGGCTACTTACATTACATGTATCTAGATGATTATCCCTCTGTACTATATCTAGTAGCAACAAGAAACACTGAATGTAAGTATCTAGATGATTATCACTCTGTACTATATCTAGTAGCAACAAGAAACACTGAATTTCTCCCAGTGGTCCCTATCAGTCCTCAGTAAACAAAGTGGACAAAGTGGGGCCAACCAAATTAGTCCATCTATCAACAGAACAATCTCCCAATATCCTCTTTCAGTCTTACAAAGACACAGGTATTAGTTACTAACAAGGGTCCCTGCTCTCACCTCTCCAGAAACCACATAAGCTTCAGCTTAATCCTTACAGTCATGTGGGAAATAAGTAAATGTGCATTTTCAAATGCATGTAATACAATTCCAGAATGCACCCTCTGACGAGGGGTCTGCACTGTTTGTCATTGAGAATCGTCTAGCAGTTTATCTTCTCTATTTATGGACTGTACCATTAACAATGATGGACCATTGGACTGTACCATTAACAATGATGAACCATTCCATTTTGAAATTGAGCATTTAAAGGGTTAACACTTAGCATGATGAACAAATTGTCAACTGAACTGTTTCTGCTTTATTGTCAACTGATCTGTTTCTGCTTTATTGTCAACTGAACTGTTTCTGCTTTATTGTCAACTGATCTATTTCTGCTTTATTGTCTATGCCTTTGAAAACAGGGTAGACCCAGATCACATGGGTCCTATAGGAGCCATCTGAAAACGGTCTGTCCCGTTTGCATAATGATATAGATATTGGAAAGCATTATTTGGTCCCACATAGAGAACAACCTTCATTGTTGGATATAGATACAAGAAAAGCATTGATGCAAAGCATCAAAGGGGGCTTATATTTGAATAATAATCGAATACGTTAAATATAATAATATTTCTGTCAGATGGCCCTAGTAACACAACAACCCTTTCAGTCTCTCATTGGGCTCCATAACCCTTTTCCCGTTGAATATTCTATTTCATGTAAGAAATACTACGGTACTCATGCAGGCATCATGAATATTTATCAGCTGATTTTTTCTCATGGCATATGTACACAGGGGTTTTTGCTACATGTATTGGTAAAATTATAAAATATTGGAATAGGGCCGAGTTTTCATCCGCATATATCAACTAGCATTTCTAGCTTTTAAACTTTCAAAGTTTGAAAGGTTATTTCTAGTTTTCGAGTACTTGCAATGAAATAAAAAGAAACAATGCACTTTTCATCAAGATAAAGTTTTGGTTGTGTTTGACAGTTTATAGCTGTTAATTGCAACGTTTCCCTATCAATGAAATGTGCTTGTCGATAGAGCCATAATCCCTCTATTGCCAATCTAATTGCTTATCAAAACAAAAACTATGGATCATGTTGTCTGACTGTGTAATCATAATTACTAGATGTTTGCAAGGCAAACACCACAGCTGATTGGCTCATGGCCTGTCAATCAAAGCTTTATGCATGTCAATAAAATATTATTTAATCAAAATCCAAATTAATTAATTCTGAATTAGTATCCCCTTTTAACGGTACTCACAATACTCGTGTTCGACATAGTAAGATTACGGTCACCACTATAATGGCATAAAATGTTAGTAAAGTGAAAACATAGTTTTCTCTTACATAGATATGATTCTAAAGTTTCTGTCTGGACCAAACCATCCTGTGTTTCATGTACTATTCTAACAATTAACTACAGTAAAACTTCGATTATTCGAACACTAAAATATGTATTATTATCGATCTTTAAAACAGGTGGCAGCTTAATGCATGGTGAAAGTCATGCAGAAAACTCCTCCAGGAGCTTTCTGCATGACTTTCACCATGCATTAAGCAGCCACCTGCCTAAAAGGGTCTAAATTCTTCTATACAGAAAATTCGAATAATCGAGATTTTGCTGTAATTAACACCAGTATTCATGAGGTCATTACTTCTACATGGATATTCATGGGGGAAAGGGTTAATACAAGAATTAAATTAATTGACGTCTTGCATGAATATTCATCAGGTATACTATTAACCTTCAGTCTGCTGAGCAAAGTTTTGTTTGCAGAAAATGTCATCCATTTCAGTTGTCACTGTTCTTTTTATCTTGCATTTCTTTTCAATAGCATGGTCAGAGTTTCAAACAGTTTGAATCCTGATGAGATGCTGAGTTATTTGGTGTCTCATCTGGATCCAAATTGTTTGCAAAGGTAATCACTCAGCCGCCCACAGCGGATTCAGTAAACTTCTATACAAGGGCCACTCAAAAGAATGTTTAATTATATGTTTTTCTGATTGTTGGTGTATAAAAATTACATGTCTACAAATATATCTTAACAGCTTTTAGGCACTATTCTGGCAGTTTTGGGAATAAAACTCAATGAATTGGAAAGCATTTTTGGTACCATTTTAACTTATTTTGCAGTTTAGCATTTTGATCAAAGTAAATGTGTGAGCCATGCAGGTAACACCGCATATAAAACACACAGTTGTCTGAACAGCACCATGACAAAAATGAACAGCTAAAGTACTGCAAAAGAAACTGCAAATATAAATACAAAATTAATATATTGTTGAAAGTTCACTAAGACTCTGGGTTCAAGTCCTATTCGAGTCACAACTTTTTCACCATGTTACACAATGTTTGCTGAAAACGAAAATGTCTCAAAGACATTGAAAATTCCCAGGATTATGTCTGCTCCAGTGTTCAATTTAGGCTGCACCATTGCGCCATTGGCCCCCTTTTTTATCAAATGGTAAATAATGGTAATAAGAGCTACAGATAATGATGCATACACAAATACTAAAATCGTCATTTCTCAACCAAACCCTATGCTGTGACCACTCATTAGAATCGCCTCTTTGAGATGATTCTAAAGAGTGGTCACACCATAGGGTTTGGAGGAGAAATAAAGAAGTTATTCTTGAAATTGTTTTAATTTACGCATCTTATCTGAACCTCTGGTAATAATGGTAATATCATGATGAGCCCAACAGGCACATTTGAAAATCCATTAGCTTTTCAGTATTGTTGGTTCTTTGCAGTTTTTAGTGACCTTTTTGTATCTAAACGCACACACATAGACTGGTACACAACCTGTTTTGCTGTGTCTGAAGTAAAATTTCAACAACCATTCCCTGTTAGCATAGACTCAACTTTCTAACTAAATATAGAATCTAGTCAGCATCCCAAAAATGTTCGAATTTACAAATATTTTTCTGTATTCTTCATCTAAAAGTCGAGCGAATAAGAGGGTCAAAATTCATTCATGAATATAAGTGATACTTCTCATGGCAGTAAGTCCAATGTACCAGGTAAAATGGTAAAGAAACATACTGACATTGATTCACAAAAAGATGTGATCACAAGTGCAAGGAAGTTTCAGTCAAAATAATTTAATGACAATCTTTTAACCCACTCCCTCTTAGGCTATTTTTAGACAAAAACTCTTAAAAAAAATCCTAAAAGGAGCATTTACTAGAGAAAAAGAAAATTTTAGAACCATGCTGTTTTGAAACCACTGTGATAAATAGAGCATTTGCTCCTATAGGAGCAAATGCTCTATTTATCACAATGGTTTCAAGAAGTGACTTTTACAGAAAGGCGTATTTATAGAGAAAAGGGTTAAACAAGAGTGCCAGAATGGCCCTGATATTGCTCACCAGACAATCAGAGGAGAAGATTTTCAAAGTTTTCACTATATGTTTCTATAGAAAACTAGCCCCCCCTGGGGCAGGGCCAATTTTGACCCCAGGGGCAGAATTTATATACCTTTTGTAGAGGACCTGAACATGATGCTATGTGCCAAATATGAAAGCTGAGAACCTTCCAGTTTCAGAGGAGAAGATTTTCAAATTTTTTTCATATGTTTCTATAGAAAACAAGGCATCCCTGGGGTGCGGCCAATTTTGACCCCAGGGGCATAATTTATATAACTTTTGTTCAGGACCTACAGATGATGCTTTGTACCAAAGATTAAAGCTGAGAACCCTGTAGATTCAGAGGAGAAGATTTTTAAAGGTTCAAATTGTTGACGACGCACGCCGACGGACATCAGGCGATCACAAAAGCTCACCCTGAGCACTATGTCTGGTGAGCTAAAAATGTTGGACAGTTTTCATAAAGCTGATAGATTGTTCCTGTCATCATGTAGTATTAACAACATGAGAATAAAAGATAGTGTTCCAGTCTGACAATGGTACAGTAAGTGGGCCCTGTGCCACACACAAAATGGCATGTCACCTGAACATCACCAAATAGGAAGCAGCTACAGAGAAAATGTGTCGCATTCACCACCAGTTACATAAATTTCAGCCAGTTGTCAGGGTTTCGGGACATTTCGCTCCAAAACCACTTCCTCCTGGGACGTTTCGTACCAATTTTCGACTGGGACATTTCGTCCTACTGATCTGAGGAGTTTCGTCCAATAATAACTTTTATCATTTTTATTAAACTGAGCCTAACATTTCCAACATTGAGAATCTAAGAAACTTTGCAGATTATATCGCAGGGGAAAAAAAGTGTAAATAGTAATGGTGTTTCGCTTTTTGATACAAAATGGTATTTTTGGATAAAGGTAATTTACTCAGACATCGTAAAACCTGGTATTTGTTCAACTGTTATCATACGGGGGCCCGCGGTAATAGGTGTATCACGGTAAATGGATGTATATCAAAGGGATACACATCAAGTTATCATCTGGATCCAAGCGGTTTACAAAGTCAGTTATGAGAAGAATAATGGTTAGAGGATGTATTCTGTCAGATTATAGCGTACATATACAATACTTGCATTTTCTCTTTATTGCAATGCTTACTTTCACTGGCATGAGAAATTAGTGCAAAACCATTGTAACAATGTCTACGAGTAGATCCATGAATTACCATGTACAGTATAAAACCTCTTTATATTGACCACCAAATTTGCGGGCCTAAAAGTCAGGTGGTACTGTAACTTAATGCAGGTATGCTTATAGCTTAATCCTTTATGCCTTTATAAGTCGAATATTTACTGGGACGATAGTTTTATTTGTTATTATAACAAATAAAACCAAAGACCTATGATAACACATATCATAGGTCTTTGATAAAACTGTATTCCCAGTAATTTTTCAAAACTGGTGCGAAACGTCCAAGTAAATTTTCAATTGTGGGACGAAACGTCCTGGGAGGAACTGGTTTTGGAGCAAAACATCCCTTAACCGTTAAAGGTAGTCACTAAAACGTAGAAAAAATAATAAAATAAAATGAGGACTGAACACATTGCTTTTTCATACATATAATAGTTTGATACTGTTATATATAAATGATGTTGACAATGGCCTATACATACAGATACAGCGTTAGCAATTCAGCAAACACTGATTCTCTCCTAAATCCCATTTGACATCTGCTCCGCATGTTATTTTACATTTATCCGGCCTCCTCACTAGCCCTAGTCCAAAAGCTTTAGACATCTGCTTGCTTGTTTTATCAACGGTATATTATCATGTAAGCTACGTCTAAACATAATGCTTTATTTTCACGTAGCAAATATAGAAACTGCGCTATTGAAACGCGTAGTAGGATTTTGGCTTAAATTGCGGTATAACACAATGAAATGATTTAGTCTACGTATAAAAAAGCACCTGTTTCTTTAAACTACCTTGTCCGACTGTCCAAATTCCATAAATAAAACCCAATGTATAAACGTTATTCAAAACATTCGCAATAATAGAATGGGTAAATAAAAACTCAGAATTCTTAACGAAATTGCCTGAAATATTGATCAAAGTACTGGCAGTACTAGAACAAACCTATAGGAGTCGTCTGATCAGGGTCTACTCTGTTTGCAAAGGCGTAGTAAAGCATATTTAAGCAGATCTTGGATCAGGATCCTCTATGTTATTCTAAAACAGATTTGATCCAAATCAAATGCCGCACAAGTTTATAACAGAGTGGATCTTGGGTCCGGATCTGGGATGCTAGCCTACTTTTAAATAGTTTAGATACAAATCAAATGCTAAACTTTTAACAGAGCGGATCAGTTATGTTACCGTGAAACAGTTTAGATCGAAATCAAATGCCAAGCGTTTAACAGTGTGGATCTTTGGTCTGGATCTGCTATGTAACTCGTAAACAGTTTAGATCGAAATCAAATACCAAACCTCTAACAGTGAGGATTGTTAGTCTGGTTCTGCTATGTTACTCTTAAACAGTTTAGATCAAAATCAAATGCCAAGCCTTTAACAGTGAGGATTTTTGGTCTGGATCTGCTATGTTAGTATAATGTTAGTGCCTACTCTTAAACAGTTTAGATCCGAAAACTTCGTATTTTAGGAAGGATAGATTTTTCTAATATTCGAGATCTGGACAGTGTATTGCTAAGCTAATTGTTGTTTGGGCTCATTTTTTTTTTAAATCTGAGTGGTTTGAGTACTTTGGTAATTTTCGCAACTACCGGAGTCGGGCACGCCCGCTTCCAGGAGACTGTTAACACATCTGTCTACATAAGCTGTTCGTTCACGGCATTGGCGAGACAGCTTTGAGTTTGCAAACTTGTCAGTGAGTGAGAAAAAGGTATAAATGTGAGCTAATATCCATACCCGGTGTACACTGCGACTGTCTGACTGATGTTCTGCTTTCAAAAATACGCAAAAAAAAATAATAATAACAGCAGCTGTATTCTTGGACTAACTGCAAATTTGAATTGCAGTTGAAGACAGCTAAACCCTTTACACCATAAATACTTGTAGCAAACAGAATAGACCCAGATCAGATGGCTGATATAGGAGCCGTCTGATCTGGGCCTGCTCTGTTTCTAATTGATACGACGCTCAAATCACACATCATGCTTCGCGACGCTAAATTCGAGCCGCTACTGTTTTCTTTTTGCGATTCATTATCGTAGCTAAATTAGTCTCATCATGATACTACCTTAATATTTATCTTTTATTATATTTAAGCCATCAATTTAGATGATATTGTACATTATAACTTCAGTTTATATTCTATTCCCTAACTTCTTGTCGCTTCTGGTCGATACGCGACGCTTCCCGTCGCTAGACCCCCTCACTTCGATGACTTTGATGACAAAATCCCATTAATGTTATTTTATGAATCGTTGTATCACTTGCACCTTACAACATTTAACTGCACATTTTGAACATCATCTGCAACACCCATTTTCAGAATATATGATTATCTGCACCGTGTTGCTTCACAACCGTCACAACAGCTGTTTAATGTTCACCAATACGGGTGTCGTAAATTAATTACTCAGTATCTGTTGTCTAAGGCATTTGGGTCCTGCATTCGATTTTATTTCGTTTACTTAACATTTCGTAAATTTGTTCCACGGTTGTCATTAGGATATCCTGGACATTGTTCGCTATTTTAATAATAGCGAGCACAGCTCGCAAGAATGGCCGAAGGCCATTCTTGCGAACGAAGTGAGCTCTATGGTAACGCGTAGGATATAATTTTGGTTCTCTAAGCTGTACATTGTTAACCTGGAATCGGTTGTACCGATTTTTTCGCTTCCGGTTTGATCCATTCATCAATCGGAACACCTCGAAATAGCCAAGGTGTTCCGAGTGATTCCTATATTCCGAACTCTGGCGGAATACAGCGAGTAGTTACGAACTTACGATTGGTCCTCAATACCCGACAGTCAACACAAATCGCAACAACGTTTGTCTACGAAGAAAGTCGACTTTCTAAAACTTACTAAATTGTAACTTGAATTTCATTTCGGTGTAGATTTAGATATAACTATTTTAATCGCTATTTATTTACCAGAAAGTTAATGTTTTCCGTTCGGTAAATATCTCCGTCCGAGATCCAGTTAGCGGAAAAGGCCGAGTGTTTATCCACAACTTGTAAGTGACGTAGTTGTGGTCACATGACTTACATTTATCGTCTGAAGTGCGTTTTGTTTACCTCAGCTGTGTTACTCTTCCGGTTCCTACTGTCAATAACTTTGTATGTGAGTAATTTAGACATTGATTATTTAATTGTCTTTCATTTGAATCAGTTGTCAATACAAAACATCACATTATTTGAATTAGATCTACATCTAGATATTTATCCCGGCGTAGGGTGTTTTCGACGGTGTAAGCGGTTTTCGTAAATTTGACCTACTTAAACAAATGCCGATTGCTTAAATAAATATGTGAGTGAAACATGCAAACGAATGTATATCACTGAGATTTTATAAAGAACTTGATCTACGGCAACGTAGAATTGTTTACATTTTGAACCAAAATAGCTTAAATCTTGGTGAAATCTGACTTGTTCTTTCCGACTAGTCTGTCTGTCTGCAGGTCTGTCTGTCAGTGTACTGTTTAAGTTTCGTAGTCTTTCTGTCCTTCTTTAAAAACTGTTTTACATCAATCAGCCTGTCTGTCTGACTTCTTTGAATAGGCCTACTGGTTTACAAAAATCATTCTGTCTGTCCGTCTCACACACATCTAACATCCCAGACATAGATCTACAGCCTTGAAGACATATTCTCTATTTGCAATCATTCTACACAGAAAGTTAATAACATAATTGAACAACTTGAAGGCTTAGCAACATC
Organism: Azorinus chamasolen; assembly: GCA_963576725.1. Classification (NCBI taxonomy): domain Eukaryota; kingdom Metazoa; phylum Mollusca; class Bivalvia; order Cardiida; family Solecurtidae; genus Azorinus; species Azorinus chamasolen. The sequence goes on from OY755237.1 coordinate 98,701,895, forward strand.
ATTTAACACAGACATCACAACTTTAAAGGTTGGGAGCATACCACCAGCATCACTTCAGAAATAGAAAGAATTCAAAAACAAACACAGCAAATTTCATTCAAGCCAATTCTCTGACACTGAAATACACACTAAACAAAAATCTTTAGAAGGACATAAAACAAATAAGTACAAAAATATCACACATAAACACTCAGCACAATCTACCAACAATCAGATGGGATAGAGACATCCAGAAAACAAGCACAAAAAAACGAGGGAGGCATGCCTAAAATTCTAAAAAATGTAGAAAATTTACTTTTGAAGTTATGTTCATATATGTATGATGGAGTTCATCCTGATCACTGGCTAACTTACAAGTGGTTTTCATTGTTTGCAAGACAGTTCAGAATGACTTAAGTTGTCATTCTTCCCTGCAAGATGTTGCTGCTGCTGATAATGATGCTGCTATTGATTACAATTTTAATGATGAAAATGATTCTGATTCATGGGATTTCAAACGAAAATAGCTTTTAACTACGTCTAAGATATACTGGATATAATGTATGCATGTGTAACACATAGTTCAAATGTTTAACCCTTTCCTCCATACTAAATAGGAAATAGCTAAACATTATGTTGTATGTGTTAATAAATACATGTATATGCATGCACACAGTATTGTCCTTAACCTATTGACTTATCCAGTAACTTCAAAGTCTATCATCACCATCATTAGCATCAATTGACATTAAGTTACTAACACAACAGCTCTATCAATATCTTCTGTTTGTTTCTATCTCAATACACCTAAATGTACCTGGTGTACATGCAAATATACCACAACAAACACACAGCTTGTCTTGCCACTTTAACCCTTTCCTCCGCATATTTAACACATATGACACATCTACTATATTTTTTACAATTAACATTTACTGATGATGGCGAATACAGATCTGATGGCAGCTTAAATCATGATGAGAGTAACGTAGAAAGCTCCTTGAGCTTTCTGGTTTCTTGTCATCTTGCTTTAAGCATTACCAAACCTTAATTTCAGCTTGCTTTAAGCAGTATTACATTATACATGTAATGCCCTTCTGGCAATGGAGGAAATGGTTAATATCGCTTATCTACAGTCTTGTGATTTAGACTATGTCAATAATTTAAACATCACATCGCAGCATTATGAGTTTCTTATTTTACTTGTAAAAATTAGTGGGTGACATGAACGTCGCTAACCAATACACTAAGTTCACTGATATATTACAACATTCAACTTGTTAAAAATTGGTGGGTGACTTGATCGTCGCTAACCATGATACACAACTATTTCACATTATATTACAATATTTAACATATATGTATTGCTAATATATATACATTTTATTACTAACTGTAGTATTTTGTTTATTAGAAATTGAATGAAGTATGGTGGGTGACATGAACATCGCTAACCAATACACAACTATTTCACGTTAATATTACGTACAGTACTTGTCTTATTACCAAGGTTCAGTTAAAGCCATTTTTTTTAATCAACATAGTATGGTGGGTGACATGATCGTCGCTAACCAACTAAACATACATTAAATAAATTGCAGTAGGACAGTCACTTATATAAGTCTGAAACACACAACATCAGCCAATAAGATGTCACAGTCTTGGACCAAAAGTAGATCTATCAACCACTTTACGACTTGGATATGTATTAAAGAAAAGTAAGAGGTTGTTGGTTTAAGTTTGTTATTTGAAGTTGCACTTTCAACTTTTATCAAGGTGTTCTGTATTCGTTTATTGTTCTGTCACTTTTAGAGAGTTATAATTGCTGTTACTAATTTCATCTATATCTGGTGTATAAATCATCAATTTCACCATATATTTGGTTTATGCTTTCACTTTATTTAGTTGAATGCGTTTGGCAGCTGTGCTCGCTTATAGGCTGTGCCTATTTCATATTATGGATGCATTGAAAAAGTGCAAACGTGAGAGGGTGATAAAACAATATATTAGAACCCGAAGAGGTAGGTCTAGAGAGTCATTGCATGCATTTAACGGGGTGTGCCTAAAAACAGTAACGTATACGTAACGTATACGTAAAGATGTTATATCTTTTTTCCTAGAGCATGCATCCTGTAAATATTTCGTGGGATTGATTTTGTGGTACTATTTCACATGGTGGTAAAAAAAAATTGGAGTTTACAGCTTATGTTTTATTTATTTTTTTATTGGTAAATCGACCCGGACATTAGCCCCACCTCCATCTGAACGTAAAGATGCTGTATTTTTTTCCCCAGAGCATGTCTCTTGTAAATATTTCGTGGGAATGGTTCTGTGGTACTATTTCATCCGTTGGTAAAACAAATTAGCAGTTTATTGCTTTTATTTTATTGTTTTTGTTGTTTTTGACTGGTAAATCGGCCCTCGGTATATCGAGCCCCCCAATCCGAACGTAAAGATGCTGTAATTTTTTTTTCTAGGTCTTTAATTATAATATTTTTTACGTGGATCGATTCTATAAATATTTTTAAGATATCTACGACCAAAAAAACCCTATCCTGTTGCGTGTATTTTAATGTTATCGTTGTTGACAATGGGTCGGTAAGCCGTATTTATAAAGAACGGCTTTGCCGGCTATCGCCACGCACATTCTTGTGGACTATCGAAGCGGCTAGCAGTTAGATCGCGTTTGCAGAGTACGGAATTTCCTTTATGATTAGGTAATTGTACAGATACGACAATTCTTTTATGTTTGACAGTCAATCCTGTGTGATTAAAGGCGCATTTTCTGCTTAATCTTTCCTGGCAGTACTGAAGGATACCATTTATATTGCTTTTAGATACTGTTTCTGGATATATATATATACAATGTATATAATATTATACAACCTCTGAATATATTATGTATGTATATAAAAAAAAACCCTGCTTAGTACACACCCTGTCGCCTTTGTGGTAAACTCTGAATTCAACTCCACTTAGCACTGGTATTAATTAATTTAATCCTTGATAAATTGGCGAAAAACAGTTTAAAGTAGTCCATTGAAACTATCTGCGACAAACAACCAATTAACCCGAAAAAAGGTGACATATGAAAACGGGCCAGCGGACTTTGACTTGACGGACGACCTGACATACATACAGAAGAGACAGACAGACAGACAGACAGACAGACAGAAAGACCTACCTTGGTCTGAGATACTAGGATTGTTTCATCATAGTACAGTAGGACTTGTTATAAGCCATCATCAAAAAGAGCTCATATTAATGGTCTGTAAGGCAGGTAGTAGCTTAATGCAGTTCAAACTCAAAATTAATGCAGAAACTCCTACAGGAGCTTTATGTGTTACATCTTCCCTGCATTAAACAACCACTTGCTTTTTAAGATTTCTATGTCCAGTCCATATAAGGTCTTTTCAGGCAAGTTTTACTGTATGTCTATGTGAGTTTAAGTTTATGTCTCTTAGTTTTCGTACCTGTTTGTCCCCGTGTTTAACGGACCCCCACCCTCTCTCTCTCTCTCTCTCTCTCTCTCTCTCTCTCTCTCTCTCCATCCCTCTCTCTCCCCCTCTTTCTCTGTATGTCTCTGTCTGTATGTCTCTGTCTATAAGTGTGTGTACGTCTCTGTCTTTCTAACCATCGTTTTCATTCCCTCTGTCTTTCCCGTCACGATCTTTCCTCTCCCCCTCTCGCTTTCCTCTCCCTCTTTCTCAATCTCTCACTATCATCAATCTACTTACCATCATTACATCCATCGATCCATCAGCCTATCTATCTTTCTCTCTGATCCTCACTATCTGTTTCTTTCTCTTTTTCTCTCTCCCTCTCTTCCCCGTCAATCCCTTTCTCCCACGGTCCCCTTTCTCTTTCTTTCTCCCCGCCCTCCTCTCTAGCTATATCCTCTTCCATTTTCTCTCCTCTCCCTTCTCTCTGTCTCTCTCTGGCCCAAATATCCACCAGTCCATTCACCCTATCTATCTTTCTGTATGTCTCTCCCTTTCCTATCTCTCGCTCTCCCTTCCCCTCAATCTCTCTTCCTCTCCATCTCTCTTCTTCTCTCTCTCCACCCATCTCTCTCTTCCCCTCTCCCCTCCCACTTTCTCTCTCAAAATGATATTTAAATTCCATTAAAAAGCATCCTCGTCATACAGCTGTTGACCAGTGCATCGACAGTTTTATGTTTTGGAAATATACTGAATTACAATGTATATCGATCGTCTCTGAGAGAAGGTATACTGATTGTGTTTTCATATACATTACTAGAGACACATATTTACGCATTTTCGAACAGAGTAGAACCTGATCTGATAGCTCCTGTTTGAACTTATGATAAGGATCTACTGTGTTTGTTTAGGGAATAGTATAGATCTGATACTATGTGTCTGTCAGGGACCAAATACCGTTGCTTTTAAAATTGCCATTATAAACGTTAGCTAATATAAGACATCGGGGGAGTCAGAGGGCTTTTGATCTAGGGACTTTTGATATACATGTACACTCGGTTCAAAATCGTCGTCAGCCTTATTTGAAGTATCCAAAATGGTGGTCCTGCAAGTCCTCTCTAAACTGGACGTATGAAATTAGAGTCAATGCTGTTCCTTAGACAAGCGGGGTCCTCTTTAAAATGGACGTATGAAATTAAGAGTCAATGCTATTCCTTAGACAAGTGGCAGTTTAATATAGGAGAGTCATACAGAAAGTTCCACAGGAGCTTTCTGTGTGATTTTCACTCTGCTATCAGCAGCCGCTTGCCTAAACGGATCTAAATTCTTGTTTCTTTAAATTCCAGTTTAGATTGGCTTTAATGTAATTTTCTTCTCCTGAAACCGTCTGCTTCGAATTTCAAACTGGAAGGATCGTCAATGTCTTTACAGAACTATATTCAGGTTGCCAACGAGTTTGACTCCTGATGAGACGCCGAGTTACTCGGTTAGAGTTAGACTGTTTGAAAAAAATAGCATACGACGGTGAAAGAGTTAACCAGATTTTTTTCACACACAAAGCATATAAATTCAAGTAATTGCTGCCTGAATATTCAATGAATGAAATTTTCACATTGACCAGGAATATTCGGACTCAGATCTATATTATCCAATATGCAAACAGAGCAGACTCTGATCAGACAGTTCCTACCGGCTTTAGGAACCATCTTATCTGGGTATTCTTTGTTTACAATGGGTGGCTTTTTGGAACCTTGCAAACAGAGTAGACTCGGATCACCCAACTCTGATTGCTTAAGAAATAAGATAGATCTGATCTACAGCATGTGCCATGATAAAATAATCTTTGTTTCTTATATGGATATTCATGGAGATATGATTAAAGACAAGTCTGTCAAATTGTTATGCATACCAGGCGTATAATTTGAACGCTGCCTCTCCAAGTTTAAGCGAAATTGCTGTAGATGTAAACCCATCACCTCATGAATATTCATATAAGAAATAATTTCACTATGGATACCTGCTAGTCGGCTTATTATAATGGCATATGAACACATGGGATGTTGGTATTGGTAGAAACTGCAGTCAGATCTAAATTATTTCATAAGCAAATAGAACAGATCTTGGTTGGGCGACTAGCTTGGACAGGAGGCATCTGATCTTGGTTGTCTCGGTTTGCAAATGCGTCAAAATCTTTCTTAGAGATTAAGGGAAAATGGAGTATATTAGGATACAAAACACCGATATACTTTTGACAGAGACGTCTAAACGAAACAAATATTCATTGTTTTACTACGACATGCAAACTGATATAATTATTTCAAAACGGTAGAACGTCTATTTCAATGTGCGATTATCGACGCCAACCGGTTTTGATATAACGTTGCACTTTGATATAATAATTGTAGTTTGGTATAATGTAGATCTGGTTCTAGAGTTTTTGTCAAGGCAAAAAAACAACAACACTCTCTTGAAAAGTTTGCACTATAAAAATGAGCTGATAGATGTCACTTTCCCTTAACCCATTTGCTCCACCGATCCCATATACATGTATGGGACATATGCAAACAGTGTAGACCCTGATCAGACGCCGCATAATGCGGCGTCTGATCAGAGTCTACACGGTTTGCTGATAGGATTTTTAATATAAAACAAAACGAAATTGAAATTTTAGGCCAGACACATCTTAGATAAAAAATGGACTAATCCAATATATAAACATGGAAGAATCCACTGGGAGCAAATGGGTTAACATGTATACTAAATAGAACTGGAAACAGGTTAAATATATAGTATTTATTACATCTTCAAACATGACAAGCAGTTTTTATTTTAAGCTGTCTTTTAAGGGCATTAACTCGTGGCCACAGACAAAATATTAGTAAGGCAGATGACTGACCGTTCAACAATTTGATAAATTACATATTGACATTTATTGCAAATTACTTA